>RYFJ01003258.1:0-208037 GCA_003991445.1 Oryza meyeriana var. granulata | reverse complement strand
AATAGAGGTAAAACATGCAATAATCTAACTTTCATTAGAACCTCCGAATTAAGTAACACCCCGTTTTTCTTTTCCGCTAGTTCTTCTTTCCCGAGCTCCCCTCCTATAATGTCAGCTGTGCCCCAAGTTTTCCCCGCAGCCGAACACCTTCTCCCTGAGCGAGTAGATGCTACTCCAATCCTTGTATCCGCCCTTATCCTTGTCTTACTCCGCGACCCCTGTGCTGCGCCGAGTGACACTGTGATGTGGCCCACTACCTTGTTGAGACCTGTTGCTCCTTTGTTTCCCCGAGTTTGCACCGCCTTGGACCCGAACTACCGGAGTGAAAAGAACAGCTTCACCTGTCCGCAACACCGCTTTGGAACCGTGACAAATCCTCTGCATCGCTTGGACCAGTGGTCATCCAAGCCCTTGCGTGAGATTTCTCCACCTGTCCTAGCCTTGACCTTAATTCTCATCGCTAGTGCAGTGCCTGCCAACTTCCCCTGGGACAGTTGGACTCCAGTCACGTCCCTGCAAATCCTTTGTCAGTTCACCTTGACTTTTTTCCCCTACCCTTGCCCAACTCCACCGTGCCCTCACTCTTGCCACCGCTATATATTGAGCACATCCAGCCTCCTTCTTCCTTTGTTTTGCAAACCGGCCAGCTCCAGCTCTTGCTGAGTTCTGCTTCTCCTCTCAAGTTTTGGAGCTCTGTCGCCCGGGATTGCAACCTGGTCTCAGCGACTGCCACCTTCTGCAGCCGACACTCTTGATCTTGTCTTGGTTTTGCTTCTCCTGCTATCATGGTTCCTTTCTGCTTGTTCAGTAAGCCTGACTGGTGACGATCCAGAACCTCCTCGCCATAAGAAGAACCCTCTTGGAAACAAGCAAGCCTCTTGATCATGATTGTTTCCCATATAGCAAAACATATGTTGCTTGGAAAAAGTAATAGCATGTTAGTGTACACCTTTTTAAACTGTGTCGTTTTGCAAGCGCAACGAGACTACCTATATAGCACTAATTGTAGGCATGTTGTATACATTCACCTGACAGAGCCCCACAAATGGCACGCTAGCATCCTTCGGAGAACGATGACCGAGTAAATGGCTAGCTCTTTGCAACGCTGTTTTCGTGAAAAATGTTGTGTTTACCAATGATTGAAAAACCCGGTACCTCGTGTATTCTGCGTGTTTGTGAAATAAAATAAAGGTTGTGAAAATCTGAGATTACATGGACATAGGCTGTGTGCTTGGCTAGTATCCATCATTAAGGACCGTTTCCTTTGGAATTCCATCTAAGCATCATACAGTAGCGACCAGAGGTATTATGGATTGCCCCTTGGCCGAGTAACTAGTAGAGTTTAGGAATTCCAGTGGCGACCCATGATTGGATCTTTCGCTGGCATTGGATTGACTCTAGACTGGCTTTGGAAATGCCTTGTCACGAAATTACTGAACAGGCCAAGTTACTCGGTGTAATTTTCGTGTGTCGGATTGGTAAAGCCACACCCTCTGCAGGTTAGCAGACGTTCGAACCCCAGTGCCCACGTTTAAGGCGATGAAGTGATTCCCATTGACGTAGATGTTTGCCAGTGATTTGTGAAAGGTTTGATTGGAAAGGGAACCTGTGACCTGATTTGCCGAGTACAGAAACTGAACCCTGGTGTGGCCAGAAACGGATCTGTGATCCGGGGTGTTTAAGCACCATAACACAAGGGTATGAAAAAGTAAATGATGAAGATTTTCAGGCCCCCGGGTTGTAGCCAGAGGGCGGCAGTTGTTACCAGATGTCTTCGGTGTGTAGCCAGAGAAGACGGATTGATATGCTCCCGGTTGTAAGCCAGGGCACAGCAGATTGATCAGCGCTCTTCCGGTTGTAGCCAGGAAGCGATTAGCTAGCGTGGTTGTAGCCAGCCTAGCGGGCATTAGTGCGCATTAACAGGCTCCCGGTTGTAGCCAGGGTTTGGCAGCAGTGTTCGAGCCCCCGGGTTGTATGCCAGGGGAACGACTAAGCTAGCTGTTGTAGCCAGGCCCCTACGGCATTTGTGCCATGATCATGCTCCCGGTTTAGCCAGGGCAGCTATGATGAGCCCCCGGGTTGTAGCGCAGGGCGGCGACAGCTTAACGTTTGTACCAGTGTTATCGGCATCAAGTGCCACAGCTAGATTTTTGGTTGTAGCCGAGTCTCAGGTCAACGAGTGGTTGTTAGCTACTCGGAAGTACAGGACAGCAATACGGAGTAAAAGATATTAAGAACATAATATGTTATGCTTGACTTCATTAAGTTGGCGAGTTGATTGAAAAGCAATTGCGAAGGATAGGGCATGGGAGCCTCTGTCCGACAACAAAAAATTTAAGCTCAACTAGTGTTTGCAAGAAAAGGATTTCTAAAGGCAGCTCTTGCGCCAAAGAAACTTTAGCCGTTTTTGTCTGACCGACATGGCATCTTCCGCTGCCTGAGTACGAAAATTACCTCACTTTGTTCATATATATGTATAGGAGGTTTTGGAGAAGGAAGACGAAGATCCGACTGGCTGCAGTTCCTCCAAGACCCAAGCCACTAGAAGATTCTGAAGGTTGTCGAGCCTAGTTCCCAAACGAGCCTGATGGATAGTTTTGCCCAGCTCCCCTGTTCTGCGTTTCGTGTAGTTTACTGTTGATTATTTTTGCCCATCCGTGTCGTCCTGGATGGATCTCCCTTGTACATATATGTCAGTACTCTGTTTATGTTATTATTTGTAACTCTGTGTTGTATCATTGTGTCGACCCGACACTGATCCTGGTGATCGGTGCCTTTAATGCACATGGTGGCCTTTCCACCTAGGTCGGAGGCGCCCACAGCGGTGTAGTCAGAGGCCATAAGTTGGCCCTAAGAACGACACCCCACCCCGTGTAGATATCCTTGAGGATCTTATGTTGAAACTTACTATTTGGCAAAAAATCTAGGAACTTGTCTTTGAGTATCTTCCTCTCTCTGCTTCTGTAGAATTTGAAAAGTGTGTTCTTAAACTCTTGGCTATTCCCTACGCTTGGCTCCTGCGTGGATCTTTGGTTTTAGCCCTTAGGTTCCAGTTGCCCATCTGTCATCTTTTCGTTTGAGTTGGATTCCCGAGTTATATTCCTTGTTCTGCTGCTTGAATCCATCTGCTAATCTTGTGTCCTTCATCTGTTCCATCGGTTGCGGTTGCCGATATCCTTGCTGAGCCCCTCTCCCTTTGGTTGCCCTTTCTAGGACCTGATGGAGAAGTCAGCGCGTGCCGTTCGTACCCCGGCCCGCTTGGGTTTTGCAAAGACCAAGGTCCAGTCCGCAACAACCTGTGCTACTGCGCGGAGGAACAAAGAATGAGCAGACCCACATCGACGGTCTGATGTCAGGAAAGTGGGCCGATGCAGGCCGGCCTTGGTACCTTCGACGCGTTTGCAACAGCAAACCCTGGAGGATTGCCTCTCAACCTCCTCACTTCCAGCAGACCCCTCCCAGCAGCTTATGGCCATCCAGACCCAGATCTTGCAAGGATGTGCTCAGAATTCTGGCCGCAATGGCACTCTTTCCCATCAAGCTCCACCAGCACAAGCTCATGGAGCTCCAAGCTCGCCGACGTTCATGAGGTCCCGTCCAGCCGATGTTCTCTCAGACTGCTGAGCCAGTAGAGGCTGACGACTGGCTAGGATATGACAGGAAACTTGAACCTAGTGCAGTGGCACCCCTGTTGGAGGAAAACCCAGTTTGCTGCACACCAACTGCATGGCCCACGCAGCCATTGTGCGTGGAAACTACTGTGCTGACCATCAAGATCCGCCCAACTCGCCTGGCCCGAGTTTGTTGAAGCCTTTAGAGCCCGCCCACACTGTCCCAGAAGGAGTAATGACATTAGAGAGAAAATTCAACAACCTCAAGCAGGGACATTCAGCCATGCAGCGAGTACCTTAGCAGGTTTTCAACCATCTAGCTCGCTATGCACCCGAGACGGAACACGGACCAAGAAGAGAGATCAGAAGGTTTCTGCAAAAGGTGGATGATTATGTTGGCAATGAAGATCAGCTTATTGCCCCATGACTTCCCTACTTTCCAGCACGCATGATCAACAGAGCCCTAGTAGTTGAAGACGCGAGGAAGGAGATCGAAGTTTTCGCAAGCGAAGGCCTACCCAGATGCAGTGTAGTGGTCCGATACCAGACGCCCTATCTCCCCATCCTCCCGTCAGTTTGCCCCATCCCAGTTCAAGAGCGGGTTTCGCCATCTGTTTCTCGCCCGGCTTCTTCTGTTCTTAAGTCCCGACCCCTCAGTGCAGTACTGGGTGCAAGTCGCCTACCCTCAGCCGCCTTCAGTTCAAGAGTATATCCCGAGTGCCCCAGGAAGCCGATGCTACAACTGCAACGAGTTGGGTCACTTCGCCGACACTGTCCCCAGAAACAAAACTTGCATGCATTCTCCGGACGCCCCCAACGCCAGCGCTTCAAGAGCCCCTGTGTTCAGTCGGACAGCGACTACACATGCTAATGGATCTGCCTCCCGTGCCCTCGACCGTTGGACGTGAGCCGAGTCATATCCATCATGAGACAGCCCCGAAGCTTCAGATGTGGTAATGGGTACGTTTCTGTCTTACTCCGTACTGCATATTGTTCTGTTTGATTCGGAGCATCAGCATTCCTTTATTCTCAATCTTTTGGTGGATAGTATGGTTGGATGTTCAAGGTCTTAGGATAACCTGATGGTCATACACTCCCTGGTAAGAGTTTAGGTCAGACCAATCTTGCCCTGGAGTTCACCTTGGTATTAAAGGAGTTAGTTTCCAGCAATACCCATTGTCCTGGAATCGCAAGGCTTGGATTTGATTCTAGGCATGGACTGGTTTAGCTAACACAAACGGCCGAATAGACTGCTGCAACTCAGCACCATAAACCCTGCAGTGCCCTTTTTACAAGAAGTAAAGTTTGCCTCCCTTGGAAACCCCAATAACCGACCCCTCCTGAGCTCAGCTGCAAAGTAGTCCCTTTGGAAGGAGTGACCGTGATCAATGAGTATACCCTGATGTCTTCCCAGACAGTCGATACCCGGAATGCCCCCTGATAGAGAGATTGAATTCTCTATAGAGTTGCTACCCGGCACACAGAACCCATATCAAGAAGGAGAGGGCTTATAGAATGGCGGCTAATGATGTTAGCGAAGTAAAGAAAGAGCAGGATAGAGAACTTGAGAGCCTAGTTTGTGCGACCTAATGCACATCACCTTGGGGAGCTCCAGTGCTCCTAGTGTGGAGAAAGAAGGATAAGACCCAGAAGGATGTGCGTTGATTATCGCGCACTGAATGGAGTAAACCATCAAGAATAAAGTATCCTCTACAAGGATTGAACGACCTGGTTCGACCAGCTGCAAGAGCTAAAGTTTCTCTAAGTTTGACTTGAGATCAGGATACCACCAATTGAAGATGAGATCTGAAGATACCCAAAACAGCTTTGCCTGACCCGATATTGATACTATGAGTATACGGTGATGCCTTCGCGACTCACTAATGCTCCAGCTTTTCTCTCATGAGTCTTATGAATAAAGCTTTTCATGGATTATCCACAAGTTTTGTCGTGGTATTTATGGATGATATTCTAGATCTTTCTCCGAGGACGAGCAGGAACATGTTGGAATTGAGAATGGTTCTAGAAAGTTAAGAGAGCACCAGTTGTTTGCCAAAGTACTCGAAGTGTGAGTTTTGCTAGAGTAGTTGCTTTTCTCGGCATGTGGTTCACTGCCCAAGGAGTTAGAAGTGGAACCCGGGGAAATTGTAGAGACGTGCTTTCTTGGAAATCCCCGACTTACGGTCTACGAAAGTGAAGAAGTTTCCTAGTTTGGCTGGTTATTTCTGAGATTCATTGAAGGATTTTCAAGGATATGCAAACCCATGAACAGAATTGCTAAAAAAAAGATGTGAAAGAGGTTTGGAATGAGTGACACCTGCGGAGAAAATTTTCATGAGTTAAGGAAAAGGCTGACTAGCCCACCTGTGTTGATTCCGGATATCAGGTAAAAGATTTGATGTATACTGTGATGCATCTCCCGCATAGGCTGTGTGCTTATGCAGGCGGAAGAGTGGTTATGCTCAAGACAGTTAAAGACCCCAGCGAGTCGCTGAACTACCCGACCATGACCTAGAGTTGTCAGCGGTAGTGCATGCCGTTTTAAGAAGTAGCGATTACCTAGTCGAAATCTGGTGTAAGTATACACTGACCATAAACTGAAGTATATTCTTCACTCAGACGGAGCTTAAGTCCTCCAGACAAGAAGATGGCTTGAGTGATTTTAAGGATTACGACCCTTCTGAATACATACCACCCTGGCAAGGCAAATGTTGTTGCGATGCCCTCCAGTCTGGAAAGTCCATTGTAATGCCATCTTGACCCGCCCCTTCAACCGAGCTAAGTCGAGGTAGCGTGGAAAAGCTAAGGATAAATATTGGTCAATGCCAGGAACGCTGGCACTTTGCTGATTAGTCCTACCTTGGAGGACCGATCAGAGACACAATAAAGTAGATGAAAATTTGTTCATCTCGTAAAAAAAGAAAGCATGACCAGAAAAGCCCTCCGAGTTCCTCCCCCATCGACAGAAATGATATGTTCCCTGGTTTGGAAACGATTTGCGTGTCCAACAGAAAGGAAATCCGAGACTTGATCTTGAGAAGTCTAGCCCCATGAGTCCGCTTATTTCCATCCACCCAGGAGTACCAAAGATGTACAAGGATATTAAGGATCATTATCTGTGGCTGGAATAAAAGCTGAGATTTTGCCGAGGTATGTCGCAGTTTGTGACATTTGCAAAAGGTTAAAGCAGAGCTCAGAGCCTAGAGGATTGTCTTCAGCCTTAAGGATACCCCGAGGTGGAATGGGAAATAGAATGGATTTCATCGTTGATTTACCTAAGACCCCAGCATGACATGATTCCATCTGTGGTAATAGTGGATCCGACTGTTTCCAAGGTCGCCCACTTTATCCCCTGTCAAGACAACCTCCTGATCCGCCAAGAACTAGCGAGCTGTTATCTGACCAATTGTTATCTGCCAACATGGAGTCCCAAAGAAGATAGTTGTTCTGACCGAGGAGCTAGTTCACCTCCCACTTTTGGCAAAAGTTGCATGAGGCTGGGCACTAATCTCAATTTCAGTACTGCATATCACCCCCAGACGGATGGACAAACGCGAGAGAGTCAACCAGATCGCTGGAATTATGCTAAGAGCATGTGCCCTGGATTTTGAAGGAACCTGGGATCTCTGTCTGCCTTATGCCGAGTTCTCCTACAATAACAGCTATCAAGCCAGTATCCAGATGGCCCCCAATGAAGCTCTATATGGACGCAAGTGTAGAACTCCACTCTGTTGGACAGACGTAGGAGAAAAGATGGTTTTTGGACCAGACATTTTGAAAGAAGCAGAAGAGCGAGTTAAGGTTATCCGAGAGCGCTTGAAGACAGCCCAAACCCGACAGAAGAACTATGCAGACAATCGGAGACGAGAGCTCGAGTTTCAGATAGGAGACCATGTGTATCTCCGAGTATCACCCCTACGAGGAACAAAGAGATTCGGAATGAGTGGAAAGCTAGCGCCTCGCTATATCGGACCTTACCCTATTGTCGACAGACGCGGAGTAGTGGCGTATCAACTGAGGTTACCCGAAGAACTCTCTGACGTCCACGACGTGTTCCATGTGTCCCAGTTGAAGAAATGTCTTCGCATCCCAGAAGAGCAAGTTCCGTTGAAAGAGATCGACGTACAACGCAACCTCACCTACAAGGAACGACCTATTCGGATTTTGGAGACAAGTGACAGACGTACCAGACGAAAGACAATCAGATTCTGCAAGGTGCAATGGAGTAACCATTCGGAGGATGAAGCTACATGGGAACGAGAAGATCGCCTTCAAGCTGAGTACCCGGAGCTCTTCGCCGAGTAACGGAATCTCGGGACGAGATTCTGTTAAGTGGGGGAGGTTTGTAACGACCCGTTTTTCTTTTTCCGCTAGTCTTCGTTTTCCCGAGCTCCCCTCCTATCCTGTCAGCTGTGCCCCAGTTTTTCTCCCTGGCCAGCCGACTACCTTCTCCCTTGAGCCGAGTAGATTGCTACTCAATCCTTGTATCCGGCCCTTATCCTTGTCTTACTCGGACCCCTTTGCTGCCGAGTGAGCACTGTGATGTGGCCGACTACCTTGTTGAGACCTGTTGCTTCTTTGTTTCCCCCGAGTTGCACCCGCCGTTGGACGCCGACTACCGGAGTGGAAAAGAACCAGTCTTCACCTGTCCGCAGCACCGCTTGGACCGATGGACAATAACCTGCTGCATCGCTTGGACCAGTGGTCAGTCCGAAGCCCTGTCAGTGAGATTTCTCCAACCTGTCCTAGCCTTGACCTTAATGTCTCATCGCAGCTGCAGTGCCTGCCAACTTCCCTGACCAGTTGGACTCCAAGGTCACTCCCTGTCAAATCCTTTGTCAGTTCACCTTGACTTTTTCTCCCTACCCGTTGCCCAACTCCACCGTGCCTCACTCTTGCACGCCGGCTATATATTGAGCCATCCATGCTCCTTCTTCCTTTGTTTTGCAAACCGGCCAGCTCCAGCTCTGCTGAGTTCTTGTTCTCCTCTCAAGTTTTGGAGCTCTGTCGCCCGGATTGCAAACCTGGTTCAGCCGACTGCCACCTTTCCTGCAGCCGACTACTTCTTGATCTTTTTCTTGGTGTTTTGCTTCTCCTGCTTATCAGTGGTTCCTTTCTGCTTGTTCAGAGCCTGAACCGGTGGACGATCCAGAAGCCGCCTTCGCCGAAGAAGACCCCTCCTTGGAACAAGGCAAGCCTCTTTGATCATATTGTTTCCCATATATGCAAAACTATGTTGCTTGGAAAATATATGCATGCTTAGTTTACACCTTTTTAAACTGTTGGCCTCGGTTTTGCAAGCGCAACCGATGGACCTACCTAGTAGTAGCACTTAATTGGTAGGATGTTGTTACATTTCACCCTTGAAGAGCCCCACAAATGGCACGCTAGCATCCTATCTGAGGATACGATGCCGAGTAGAATGGCTTAGCTCTGCAACGCTGTTTGTCGTTGGGAAAAATGTTGGGTTTTACCAAACTGATTGAAAAACCCGGTACTCCGTGTATCGGCGTGTTTGTGAAACAAATAAAGTTGTGAAAATCTTGATATACAGAGACAGTGCCTGTGTGGCTTGGCTATGTATCATCATTAAGGACCGTTTCCTTTGGGAATTCCATCCGAGCATCATACAGTGCGACCAGACGGGTATTATGGGATGCCCCTGGCCGAGTAAATAGTAGGTTTAGGGAAGTTCAGTGCCGACCACTGAATCCTGTGTGGATCTTTCGGCTGGCATTGGATGACTCTAGACTGGCTTTGGAAATGGCCTTGTCACGAATTTCTGGGTACAGGCCAGTACTCGGTGTAATTTTCGTGTCGGATGGGTAAAGCGCACACCCTCTGCAGAGTTTAGCAGAACTGTTCGAACAGCCGTGCCCACGGTTAAGGGCGATGCAAGGTGATTCCCATAGCGTAGATTTGTTTGCCAGTGATTTGTGAAAGTGTTTGATGGAAAGGGAACCGTGACCTGAGTTTGCCGAGTAAGCAAACGGAAGGCCTGTGTGGCCAGAAACGGATCTGTGTGATCCGGGGTGTTAAGCACCATAAACAAGTGTATGAAAAGTAAACAGGATGAAGATCATGCCCCCGGGTTGTAGCCAGGGCGGCAGTTGTACAGATGTCTTCGGGTTGTAGCCAGAAGACGGATTGATCATGCTCCCGGGTTGTAGCCAGGGCAGCAGATTGATCAGGCTCCCGGGTTGTAGCCAGGGAAGCCGATTAGCTAGCTGGTTGTAGCCAGCCTAGCGGGCATTTAGTGCCATGAACAGGCTCCCGGGTTGTAGCCAGGGCAGCAGTGTTCGAGCCCCCGGGTTGTAGCCAGGGCGGCGACTTAGCTAGCTGGTTGTAGCCAGCCTAGCGGGCATTTAGTGCCATGATCATGCTCCCGGGTTGTAGCCAGGGCAGCGATGATGAGCCCCCGGGTTGTAGCCAGGGCGGCCGACTAGCTAACTGGTTGTAGCCAGTGTAGCGGGCATCAAGTGCCACAGCTGAGATTTGGTTGTAGCCGAGTCTCAGGGTCAACGAGTGGTTGTAGCTACTCGGGAAGTACAGGACCAGCAAATACGAAGTAAAAGATGATAAGAACATATATGTTTATGCTTGATTCATTAAGTGGCGAGTTGTTGAAAAGCAACTTGCGGAATGGATAGGGGCGTGAGCCTCTGTCCGACAACAAAAATTTAAGCTCACTAGTGTTTGCAAAGAAAAGAATTTCTAAAGGCAGTCTTTCGCAAATGAAACCTTTAGCCTTTTTGTCTGACCGACATGGCATCATTCCCGGCTTGCTGAGTACGAAAGTACTCACCTTGTTCATATATATGTATAGTAGGTTTTGGAGAAGAAGACGAAGATCCGACTGCTGCCGAGTTCCTCCAAGACCAGGCCGACTACGAAGACTTCTGAAGGTTTCGAGCCTAGTTCCCAACCGAGCCTGTGGAGTAGTTTTTGCCCAGCTTCCGCCCTGTTCTGCTGTTTCGTTAGTTTACCTGTTGATTATTTTTGCCCATTCCGGGTCTGTCCTGGATGGATCTCCTTGTACATATATGTAAGTACTCTGTTTATGTATTATTGTAACTCTGTGTTGTATCATTGTTGTGCGTACCCGACTACTGATCCTGGGATCGGGTGCCTTATGCACATGGTGGCCTTCCACCTAGTCGGGAGGCGCCACATTAAGTCCATTCAAATTTCATTAAATCCAGAAAAATGCCAATAATCCATTAAAAATACTTTCAGCCCATGTTTGATTGCCCCATGTATTGTTTTTAATTATTTATGCATTGTTTGTTGTAGAATCCGACGCCGGTAATTCTCCCGCGTATTTCGAGATCGTAGCAGAGTACCTTGAGCCGGAGCAAGGCAAGTCGCACTGTTACTTTGATCACTTTGTACCTATTTTTCGCTAAATTGCTTTGTTTACTCAAATAAACTGTATTATTTTAATATTTCATGTGGGTGGTTATTACCTATGCAATGTTAGGACTTAGCCATAGTTTTGAAACCTGAACCCTTGTCACCTGGGTAATAATGTGAGTAGATTATAGTTCCTAGGATGCTTAGCCATGCTTAGCAACCTAGCTCACATGGGAATTAAATATTATTTCTTTTATATGATTCGACTCCATGTCGCAAAAGTGAAACTTGGATAGGCTGATGTTAAATTATTAAAACTTGACCTAAATGGTGGGCTGTGGGTGTATGGTTTTACTTGTCATACCCATGACAATTAAGGACCGGTTCGCAGGAACCACTTCCCGTACTTTCCACAAGGCAGCGTGGGCAACGGCTGGGCTTGAAGCGTTTCTTCTCCCTCTCCTAGGCACCAAAGAAGAGGGTGAGTGGGATGGAGTTGGGTCGGCCCGGGGTAGGGTTGATCGGCTGTCGGATTCACCGTGGCGCAAGGGGGGTAACCTGGCCAATATGGCGTGCCCTGTCGGCAGGTGCAACCTCAGCGCGGTGTGGATGGTTAGGGAGGGGTTTCGTGAACGGTCCTGTCACAGCCTCTCACGGGACATCGTGGTGATGTACTGGCACACGGGAACGTGTGTGGGGCTATGTCTTGTGGGTACAGTTGTATACCTCTGATCAGAGTAAAACTATTCGAATAGTCGCGCCCGCGGTTATGGGCACATTGGCCAAGACTCACCGTGATTAGTCTCACCCTAGATAATTAATCCGGTTTTATCAAACTGGTGTTGTGGAAGGTGTTGAGTCCGGTCAACGTGGTTGAGTTGACCGGGGCTGACCGGTTAGCGTGGTGTAACGCTAGTCAGTGGAGACTGGTAAGTGTGGTGAAACTCTCATCAGTGACGCCTAGTGGTCGTGGTGTAACTTCCATCAGCGCGGCCTGGTCAACGTGGTGTAGCGTTGATCGGGAAAAGCTGGTCAGCGTGGTGTAACGTTGTCCGGTGGTGACTGGTTAACGTGGTGTAACGTTAATCAGTGGAGTCCGAGTAACGTGGTGTAACGGTACCCGGAGGTGTCTGGTGAACGTGGTGTAGCGTTCATCAGTGGAGACTGGTTGACGTGGTGTAGCGTCAATCAGTTGGGAATGGTTGGGCCTGGTTAACGTGGTGTAACGTTAATCAGCAGAGAATTAATATGGTGAAATTAATCAACTTTTTACATGTTTGCGAACTACTACTGTTTGCAACTGCTTTTATGCAAAACAAACCCTATTCCATCTTTGTACCCTGTGCATATGTATAATTATGGGTGTGATTTGTTGAGTACTGTGGGTGGTACTCAGTCTTGCTCCAATTTTCTCCCAGTGTTGGAGAACGCGTCGGACGAAGATCATTTTGAGGAGTAGGCTGGCTCCGCCGTCAAGTTGCTTGTGGGAATGGACGCTGCCGATGGACCCGCTGTTTATAGACTATCTTTACCTTTTTCCGCTATATTTTTGTAATATAATTTTACTCTGTTTGTAAGACTCTCTGTATGGCAACTTGGATTTGTGTACCCTGGCTTTTCTGGACAGGGATTTATTACACATTAATGTTCAGAATTTCGGTGTGAATTTCTGGGCGTTACATATCACCTCTGATATTTGGAGTGGTAGGACTAAAGAGTACTATATTAGTGTAGTTACTCATTATGTTGATGATAATTGGAAACTACAAAAAAAGAGTAATAGCCTTAAAATTAATTGATGTTTCAGATACTGCTGAAAATGTTGCCGAAAGAATTTTTAGAGTTCGTGAAAAATTTGGCCTCACAAATAAAATCTTTGCAGTAACTCTAGATAATGCAGCTGCAAATTTCATAGCAACGAAAATTCTGCAGCCTTTCTTCTCTGTTTATGCTAAATCATTTCTGTTACATTAACGTTGTGCATGCCATGTTATCAATATTATAGTTAAATCTGGGTTTAATAAAATAACTACATATCTTGATTCCATCCGTGAAGCCATAATATGTATGAATGGTTCTAATCTTCGACTTGCGACCTTTAAGCGATTCTGCATCTCTTCGAACAAGCGTCCACGCAAGTTCCTAACGGATGCAGACCATCGATGGAACTCGACTTATTTGATGTTGAGAAATGTTTTACCTTACATAGAAACACTAACTATTTTTTTGCAATCTAAGAATGTTGTTACCAGTGATGGGCAACCGCTTTTGACAGAACAATATTGTCATGTTGTCAAAAGGTTTTATTACTTCCTTGAAATATTTTATGATGGAACCGTTACTTTATCTGGTATTTACTATCCAACTGCTAATTTAATTTTACATAATATTTTTGAGATTGCCACTTTATTGCGAGAATATGAAGATGACCAACTACTAGGAACTTACAGTATTTCATATGAAACAGAAATATTTTAAACACTGGAGGGACATCTCATACTTATATGCTTTTGCATTTATTCTTGATCCTAGGGATAAAATGCAGGGATTTCTCAATATTTTGAATCTTATTGGGAACACAATGAATGTTGATTATACTAACTGCTATTCTGATACTAAGACTAAATTGTATGAAGTGTTTTGAAAGTATGAAACTAAGTTTCAGGGAGTTCACGTGCAAAGAGCCCCACCTGTCTGTAACACCCTAAAATTATCCCTATATAAAATATTGTGCAAAAAGAATTTTTAGAAATGGAATTAAAAGTCTCAATGAGTGAAAAGAATAAAATCAGGGAAAAATCTAAAGAAAAATAGGCTTGAAAATAATTTTATAAAATTCTTTGCTTAATTATTTAATTTCTGGAATTTTCTGGGAATTAATTGATTAGGGGAAGCATTTTTGGCAAAATAAATAAGCTCACAGCAGTAAAATAAAAAGAAAAAGGTTTTTAAAATCCCCTCACAGTCTCTGGGCCAATTCTCGGCCCATTACTGTGCTCTAGCAGTCGCCCGTGCCCACGCCCTCGCCCTCGCCCGTACCCGTGCCCTCGCCCGTGCCCATGCCCGCGCCCTCGTCCGTGCCCGTGCCCGCGCTCGCAGTCGCCGACAGGCGGGGCCCGCCAGTCAGGTCGTCGCCTACCTCCAGCCGGGTGGCACTGTAGCACCCGAGCGCCGCCGTCGCAAATCCCGGCAAATCCGCTCGCCTCGGACCCGTTCTCTCCGAATCGGTTGAGGAAAAACCGAGCCCTTATCCCCCTCTACCTAATCCCTAAGGATCCGAAGCCAGATCACGTGTGGAGCGGAACCTGAAGCCTCCCGAGTTGGTTCTCTCTCTCTCTCTCGTCGCCGCCGCAAAACCCATCGAGTCCGAGCCGGAGTCCGCCTCTCCCCGTCTTAAATAGTGAACTCGGAGCCCCTAGGGTCGTTTTCGCCCTTTAGATCGAGCTCTAGCTAGCCCTAGCCGCCTCTCCACGTCTCGCGCTTGCTTCGCCGCCGTCTCCAAGCTTCGTCCGCGCGCCGCCGTCGCCTCAGCTGCCGTCGAAGGTCGTCGCCGCCTCGGTTAGGTTCGCAGGGTCCCGCTGAAGCCAGGCCACCGCCTCGTAGCCCTCGGGGGTTGCCGGAACACCGCCGTCGACGAAGACCCGAAGCCCTCCGCCGCCTCAAGCTCGCCGCCGGCCATCTCCATAGCTGTTCTTCACCGTTTTGCCTTTGGTAACGATTGCCTTGACCTCCTTTACCTTTTCCCGCTCTCGCCGTGTCGCCGCGCCGCCGATCGCCGTCGACCATCGGGTCCAGAGCCGCCGCCGTCGCTGTAGCTGATCCGATCGGGATCGACATCGGCCGTCGGATCTTCTCGGTTAGTTTCCATCCGTCCGATCGTAGGGAGATCACCTTGACACGTGGCGAGATCATAGCCGTCCGATCAAAACCCTAGAATCCCAGCCGTCGTTTTTCCCTCGTGGACCACGGTGGACTCGGTTCACCATGGGCCCGATGCCTCCCTCTCACTAACAGTGGGCCCCACTGGTCAGCCGAGAGCCCCCTCTCTCCTATGGCATCATAAATGCCTTTTTCCGAATAAAATTAATTCGATTATGACGCAATACATCAGTTAATTCTTTTAAATAGGCTATAAAAGGGTTAAAACTTCTAAAGATCATAACTAATTCATACGAACTCGGATTGAGGTCGTTCAAGTCTCTAATTTCTCTAAAAATCATGAACTATCTATTAAAAATATAATATTGTACTGTTCATGTGTGTTGATGTACTGTTTTTGCTTGTTTTGTTATTTGCCTATAGCTACCGACATTCATAAAGAGACACAGTTTGTCGAAGCAGGTGTCGAAAACTGTGTAGAGCTGCAAGGCAAGTCACACAGATTCCTCTTTCTCATTGAACATATTGTCCCTATGATTAAAGCTATGTTTTCTTTCAACGCTGCATTTATTTTGGAATGTCATCGGGACAGGGAAACCCTAACCTTTGTTTATGGCCCCTTTGATTTGATCACATGACATTGTACCTATGGGATAATTTTGACTAGCTATCTTTATTTACTGGTTAGCTATAATAACTCTAGGACCCTGCTTAACCTCGCCTAGCAAATAATAGAATGACTTATGGGTTGTCATAATAATTTCTATACTATTATTCAGTCACATGAAATGATGATCCCTTTACGACGTGGTCGTACAAGGACAACTTAATGGTCCACTAAAACTTGAATAAAAGGTGGGTCGCGAGCACCAGGGTGGGTTTGTTGCTAGCGATGCTCGTGACAGTTAAGGACCGGTTCGCGGACTACTTGTTGCGAAGCAACACTCATGCTAACCACGAGCTAGTATGGGCTAGCAGGAGTTTAAAGTGTGCCGAGTTCAATATGAGGCTCCAGGGCGTGTTTGTGGCTGGTGTAAGTCCACACATGGCAGTGCCAATAAGGCCATGCTTCGGGCGTCGGACCGTCTTGCGGGGAGGTATTTGATCACACCTACCGGAGACCGGAGGTTCGGCGGGAGGCTCTCCTATTGGGCGAGTTACATGAATGATCCTGTCACAATTCCTTTTCGAGATACCGTGGTGGTATTTAGGGGCACAGTGATGTGCTGTGGAGTTGTGTCTCGTGGGTAAATTGGTACATCTCTGGCCAGAGTAAAACTATTCGAATAGCCGTGCCCACGGTTAAGGGCGAGCCTAGCAATGTTTCTGTGATTAGTCCCACACTATTTAAATCTAATGGTTGAACAGTGGAACATGTGTAGCTCCAGGTTGGAGTGATTGGGCCTATACCATTTTGGTGAGCGGTATAGCGTTGATTAATACTGTTATTTAATTACTGTTTTATTACTCTCTCAAATATTTTATTACTTGCTTTTATGCAAACTTGAGCCATACTATGTCATCCTTTGTTATCCCGTGCACTTGCACACTTGCTGTGTGGCTTGCGGAGTATGTCATATGCTCACCTTGCAATCAACAATCATTCCGAGGAGGACTACAGCGAGGAGGACTACCTGGAGGACTAAGAGGGAGCCCAGTCAAGTGCGTGAAGTGGGAATCGTCACGCTGTTGTTTATTTATCCGCTGCCAGACCCTTATTGTATTGAGAGGTACCATTCACCTCTGTAATAAATGCTTACGCTATGTAAACAATTACTTTGATGATCAAATTTTGTCATGTGTGCCTCGGTTGATTCCTGGACGAGGGTTTACACATAATAAAACTCCAGAATTTTGGATGGAAATTCTGGGCATGACACTGTCCTTGTACCAGGTAAGAATAAATTGCAGTGGGGCCGAATTTAGGGTGGTTCCTCTTCTTCTTCTAGCACCGGTGCGGGAAGTTCGGCCGCCACAAGTCCTGTACACACACTTAGCATGACGCCCATGGGTTGTCCTTCTACTTGGACAGCGACTCTATTAACCAGGAAGATCTCAACGTTCTCAGGTGGTGGGACGATCACAAGACCCAATATCCCGTGCTCTCAAAACTAGCACGGGATGTGTTCACGGTACCTGTGTCTACGATATCCTTCGAATTGACCTTCAATCTTTATGGAATAATAATTGAGAGGAGAAGAAATCTCCACAGCGAGGTGGTAGAAATGCTACTTGCGGTTAAAGACTGGGAGCTAGCCAAGAAATGTGTCCAACACACCACGGAGAACCAGGATTTGGCTGCTCAGCTCGATAATCTTTACCTAGAAAATGAGGAACTAGAGTAGCATATTTTATTTTTGAGTTTTGACCTTTAGTTGTACTCTTTTTTCTTTGTCATGGTTTTCTTAAATATGAGTTTTTACATGATAGAGTTTTTAATGAAACAGCTGTGTAATATCAAATTCAATAAAGGTCGCTGCTCATTTTCCCCTATATTTATGCAGAATTTTAAATACAAAATTTGCTATTTTTGTTGTTTACAAAATATAAAAATTTCCTCCTCCGATATCACTAAAAAATTCTCTCATATTTTTCCTACATTGTTTAAATTATTTTGTGCCCTTTTCCAACATTTTTTAGCACTATTCTAATTTTTACAAAATTTTCTACTTATTTTTCTCTTTTTTTTCAATTTTTTTTTAATTTCCCGAGAGGGGGACGGGTGGGCGGCCCCGCCACGCGTCGCACCACGACACGCCGGCGCAAGTGGGGGCCAAGGGCGAGCTGGCCAACGAGCGTAGGCCCCACATGCCAGCCGTGACTCGCAACGCCCGTTCAAATTTTGAACGGCGCGGGTGCACGCCGTGTACGGGTGCGAAGGGAGCAGGCTAGGTAGCTGGGCAAGCCATGGGCCGGCGACGTGCCAACAGGCCGGCTCTGGCCTCGGCTAGGCCCGTGCCGACACGGCAGGGCCTAATGGTACCGCGTGTCGTACCTGGGCCGGGGGCGGCACGTGGGCCGGCACAACACTACCTGCTACAGGAGCCATGCCTAAACAGACCGTGCCATAGTAGGCCTTATACCGGGCCAGCCTGTGAGGCCCATTTGGACACATATACTATCACGGCGGCTTTCTGAAAGTAAAGTAAGTAGGAGAAACTTGTGGCCACCCAGGCCCAGCAAACTGGCGGGTAAAGCAGGCCTACGGGGCTACAATTTAAAGCATATAAGCTGATTCACGTTGGGCTGGACTGGGCTTTTCCTGGGTTAGGCTGTTTATGACTTTTGCTCTCCATACTTATCTAGCTAGAATCCTCTCTCGCAAAAAAAAAAAAATCTAGTATCCAGTTCCTTCTCTTTCCTTATCCTTTTCTTTTTGCTAATCTGCCTATAACCATACTAATCGAAAACACATTGAACAAATATAGATGGATTGTATTATCATGGTTGAAGAAAAAGATAGTGTCAACAAGTGAACATGTGCGCCATAGAAAATCGATATAGCGGTTCTGCTATTTTCAGTTGTCCTGGCTGCACCAAAGAGGGAAAAAATAGCATTAAAGTTACTAAGCGAGGAATAATCATATAGGGACTATAGGATTCGAGTTAAATAAAATATGCCATTTCAAATATCATGCACTTTTTTTGAAATTCGGAATTAATAAATATGGTATTGTGGAGTACCCATCTTGAACTCCTAATTTAGTATTTTGTTAATTTAATTACAAAATTTGAAATTAATACACAACTACAAAAACGATTTTTTCAGGCGTCATGGTTTTATTTTTTCAGACAGGTTTTTATAATAGCGAGAAGGCCCAATAGACTAAACCCGTCTGTGAAAATCAATTTTCACAGGCGGGTTTATTAAGAGGACCATCTACGAAAAGAGGCCTAATTGTGCAGGCGGTACCATAGGAGCACTGACTACATAAAAAAATAACCATAAAAATCAGACGTCGGCAATCCACCAGCTCCGATCCCAACCACAAAGTCCCCGCCCTTCTCTCCCTCTCCGCCCTCCTCACTCTTCTCTCCTCCTAGGCGCCATGCCGTTGACGCACGCCCCCGTCGTCGTCTTTCCCTACGCGTGCCCCCGTCATCCCTCACCGCATCGGCCAACGAGGAGGCTGGGGCTGCCAAATCTGGCAACCCGGGGCTCCCCGCTGGTGGATCCGGTTGGCCAGAGTCGGACGAAGACAAGCCGGAGCCAGACGCGGGCAGGTCGACGATGAGGAGGAGCAACACAGCAACTTGGCGGCGTCCAGGAGAGCTCGTCAACGGCGGCAGACCTCGATCGACTCAGCGACAACGGCGACGACTGCGGCTCATTGGGTCAAGAACGGTGGCTCGGGGGCGTCGACAGTAGCGTCACTGGCATCTAGGTGAGCTTGTTGACGACGGCGACAACGGGATCTAGGGTTCCTAGGGAGCTAGGGTTCCTAGATTTTTTTTGCGTTTATATTTTTTTTTATCAAAAATCCATTTTCGCAGGCGATCATCTTAACGTAGCCGCCTATGAACATCTATTTTCGCAAGCGGTGGTGGAGCCGCATGTGAAAATCAACTATTTTCATTGACCTTTAGTCGTAGACGGATGATCTAACTGTCTGCAAAAATCTATTCTAGCCGCCAGCGATTTGCCTTTTTCTAGTAGTGATAGTTAATAGGTCGTAATTGACTTGTACCCTTATTTTAACGCAAGCCGCTATAATTAAAAATAACCTACGTATTCCTCTGTTTCCAACGTCCCTATTGGCAACGACGGGGGAGAGGGACATGTTTTTCGCCTTTCTCAAGTAAGTTTTTAGGTTTTTTTTTGAATAAAGTCTTTTGGAGTTTTAGATCTATTAAGTCGATTAGGGCTTGTCTTCTAGATTGTCTTTGGAGTTAGGTTTGTCCAGGTCCTTTTGCCTTTTCTTCTTCTTTGTTGATGGCTATCATTTTTAGGGGGTCTGATAAAAAGATATACGAAGGCATGTTAGGGCTGCCAATGATAGGGGTGAGCATAATTGACCGAAACCAAAAAACCTAACCGAATTAACCAAGACCAAAACCAAACTAACCGATACTAAATATTTTGGTCATCACTTCTAAGTAAGCGAATTTAGTTTGGGTAATTCGTTCATAGGCCTCGGTTAACCAAATTGCTTGCTAAAATGTTATTGGCAAGCCTATTAAGTACAATGTTTGAACAATAATGTTAAGTTTTAACTACTATCTTGGTGATTTGGTGTTATATATTATTCGCTGTTATCTTATGATCTTTTACTATCAAAACATGTCAATATGAAAAGTTTTACCAAAAAATGTTTACGATTTCTGTGATTTTTTTGGATCTCCTGAAATCTCGTTCATGACCGAAGACCGAACAAAAATGACAGAAACCGAATGGCTCAATCTTTATTATTTTGCAATGGATTTGGGTCTTCGCTTCTGGATGACCAAAATTCTCAAAAGACAAAAAGCCAAAATTCTCGGTCTGACTGAATGCCCACCCTTAGCTGATGATCCAATTGATAGTGTTGGCTTTAGGTTTGGGCCGTTGATTTGTTTGGTGATGCCGGTTTACATACATTCCAAGGACTCGTCGATGCCTTTTCATATACTTTTGTACGGGTTGGAGTTAGTCAGGGCTATGGGTGCACTCATCTGCTCATATTGCTTGCAGCATTCGAAGATATGGACCATCTTTGCTCTACGTTAGTAGGTTTAATATCTCTTTCTCCTAAAATCACAATTATTTCTTATATTTAATATAATCAACGTTGTTTAAAAAGAAATAATAATAACAATAGTCGGTGCGACTCACCGGTTAACTTCTAGATTCTCTAGTCTCTGTCACCCCATTCAAGTATTTTATTATCCAACATCCGATGATGTGGTGCATATTTGGAATCCTTGTTTGCTGGGCAATCGTGAGTTTTGGTGAAGTGAAAAACCGAACGGTTTTATGTTTTGGAAGTGGGTTTTAGTCGGTTAGAGCATCTCCAGCAGGGACCCTAAACACAGCCCCCAAACAGTTTTTGGGTGGTGGGACAAAAAAACTAGGTCCAGCAGGGACCCTAATAGAGCCCCTAAAATGAGGAGGCCCCCAAATCCAGCCCCCAAGCCCCCAGTCCTGGGGGCTCTACACCACAGCCCCTATCGACGTTTTTTTTGGCGCCTACGACAATTTCTCAAGTCCACCGTGCCCGTCGACAGGAGGGAGATTAGATTTTTTCTCAGGTGAAAACCCTACCTGCCTCGCCGCGCCGCCCTGCCCGCCGGCCTCCTGCGCCGCGCCGCCCGCGCACCGGCCTCCTGCGCCCCACCCGCCCGCGCCCGCGCCGGCCTGCCTCCCGCGCCCGCGCCGGCCTCCCGCGTGCCGGCCTCCCCGCCCGCCCGGCCTCCCGCGCAGGCATCCCGAGCGCCGGTCCCCCGCCCGCGCCGGCCTCCCCGCCCGCCCGGCCTCCCGCGCAGGCATCCCGAGCGCCGGCCTCCCCTCCCGCGCCGGCCTCCCCGCCCGCCCGGCCTCTCGCGCAGGCATCCCGAGCGCCGGTCCCCCGCCCGCGCCGGCCTCCCCGCCCGCCCGGCCTCCCGCGCAGGCATCCCGAGCGCCCGCCTCCCCTCCCGCGCCGGCCTCCCCGCCCGCCCGGCCTCCCGCGCAGGTATCCCGAGCGCCGGCCTCCCGCGCCGGCCTGCCGCGCCTGGCCTCCCGCGCCCCACCCACCGCCCCGCCTCCAGCGCCCGGCCTCCCGCGCGCCGGCCCACCGCCCCGCCTCCCGCGCCGGCGCCTCTCGCCGCCCGGCCTCCCGCGCCTCGCCTCCCGCGCGCCGGCCTGCTGCCTCGTGTTGCTGTTGTTGTGTCACTGCTGCTGCTGCATATTTCTTTTATATACAGTGTCAAACTAGGCATATACATATATTCTATAGTGAAAAATAATAGAAAAAGAAATAGGGGCTGAGAAATAGGGGATGTTGCTGGAGTTCGGAGTATTTTTGGGGTCCAAAGAAAATAGGGACAGCCCTCATTTAACCTTTGGGGGCTCTAAAATAGGGGCTATTACTGAAGATGCTCTTAGTTAAGACTCAAGAGAGAGGGAGCAAAAGGAGGAGGGAGGAGGCATGTAGGGCACCGGGGCGGGCGGCAATTAGAACGTCAACGTCGATGGTATCAACTGGATTGCGATGCGGTGCTGCAGGTAGGTAGCTAGTCATGCGTACCTTTAGTTTATAGATATACATATACTAGTAGTAGTAGCAGCAGCTAGTTTGATTCTCTGAATGTTCTCTACTCTATCGTGTCGTGCTGCTTACATGCCTCCCAAAGCTAGCCGTCCTCTCCAAAGTAGGAATGAATGAAGGAATAAAATCAAGCAACTGTGGCTTTTCCAACAATTCATGCAAATTAAAACGTGTGATCATCCAACTGCAATACATACATGATCTATCGATCTATCTATCTATCGACAACAACAGATGCGTTTGGTGAAACGGGCGGGAGGGAAAAAGAAAGGAAGGAGTAAAAACCTTCTACTAGTCCAGATCCAGACTAGTCTAGAAGTTGGAGAGCGTGCGTGTGGAAAAAGGGCCTACTACAATTGAGGAGGAGGAAGAAAGCAGCTGCACCGCGGGAGCAGAACAAACCCAACCCACCCGGTTGATTCTGCCGATGAAAAATGATCCAACAGTCTGTGTGGCGTCCCTCCCTCCCTCCATCGTGGGTTTTCTTCTCCTGTTGTTGTGTCTAATAGTAGGAGTACTAGTAATCAGTAATCATTTAGTAGTAGATAGTAAGGTTTCCTTTATAGTTTTAGTAGAGATTATCGCTATTTCATAATATCATGGTTACCGTGAAAAAACATAAGATTTTAAAAGCTAAAACGATTATTATGATAATTGGCACTATATAATATTGTAAATCCTAGTAGTAGATAGAGAGTCTGATTGATGTTAGGAGTATTATTGGGGATGGATGCCATCCATCTCCACCGCCAAACCAACCGCGGTTCCCTTCAGTGCTAGTGCTCTCTTCTCCCACGTCACACACACATACACATTAGTCCATCCCTCCAATTCCTATTAGAGCAGCACTAAAGCAGAGCAGAGGATGCGCCATGAAGCTCGCCGTGGAAATCTCCGACGCCTCCGACCTGGCGCCTAAGGACGGCGCCGGCGCCTGCAACCCCTTCGTTGAGGTCGACTTCGACGGCCAGAAGCAGCGCACCCCGACCAAGCCCGCGGATCGCTCCCCGCAATGGAACCACACCCTCCTCTTCGACGTCCGCGACCCCGCCCGCCTCGCCTCCCTCCCCGTCGATGTCTCCGTCCACCACGATCGCAGCCTCAGCGACCACCACGCCGCCCGCCCGCACACCTTCCTCGGCCGCGTCCGCATCTCCGCCGCCTCCCTCGCCCCCTCCCCCGCTGAAGCCGTCCTCCAGCGCTACCCGCTCGAGAAGCGCGGCCTCTTCTCCCGCGTCTCCGGCGACATCGCCCTCCGCCTCTACCTCATCGCCCATGCTCCTTCCCCTGCTGCCAGCCCTGCCCCGATACCCGTTCCCACCGACCACCACCAGCAGACGCCTCCCCAGCCCGTCTCCGCCGCCGCCGACGACCCCGCCAGGGGCATCAGGTCCTCTTTTGCCGCCGCCACCGGCGAACCCGACAGGGCCTTTGCCCCTGGGCAGCCCCCGGAGTCCACGGCCGAGTCCAAGGGGAAGACCAGCCACGAGCCTCGTGTGTTCCGCTCCGTGCCCGCCGCCGCCTCTGAACCCAGGCGGGCCACGCTCCACGCGGTGGCCGCGCCGCCCCCGCCGCCAGGCCAGACAGTGGTCATGCCGCGCCCGGCCGGCCCGGCCCCCGGGCCGCCCGCGTCGGCGTACGGCCTGGTAGAGACCAAGCCGCCCCTGCCGGCCAAGATGGGCCCGCGCGCGGCGGTGGCCGCGGCGGCGAAGATCGCGTCCACGTACGACATGGTGGAGCCCATGTCGTACCTGTACGTGAGCGTGGTGAAGGCGCGCGACCTCCCCACCATGGACATCACCGGCGCGCTGGACCCCTACGTGGAGGTGAGGCTCGGCAACTTCAAGGGCGTCACGCGCCACCTGGAGAAGAACCCCAACCCGGTGTGGCGGCAGGTGTTCGCCTTCTCCCGCGACCACCTGCAGTCCAGCCAGCTCGAGGTGGTGGTCAAGGACAAGGACGTCCTCAAGGACGACTTCGTCGGCCGCGTCGTGTTCGACATGTCCGACATCCCGCAGCGCGTCCCGCCCGACAGCCCCCTCGCCCCGCAGTGGTACCGCCTCGCCGACCGCTCCGGCGAGAAGCTGCGCCACGGCGAGATCATGCTCGCCGTCTGGATCGGCACGCAGGCCGACGAGGCGTTCCCGGAGGCCTGGCACTCGGACGCGCACTCGGTCTCGCTGGAGGGCCTCGCCAACACGCGCTCCAAGGTGTACTACTCGCCCAAGCTCATCTACCTCAAGGTGGTGGCCATCGCGGCACAGGACCTGATTCCCGCCGAGAAGGGCCGCCCGCTGGCGCCGTGTATCGTCAAGATACAGCTCGGCGGGCAGACGCGGCGGACGCGGCCGCAGGGGTCGGCCAACCCTGTCTGGAACGAGGAGTTCATGTTCGTGGCCGCCGAGCCGTTCGACGAGCCGCTGGTGGTGACGGTGGAGGAGCGCGTGGCGGCGGGGCGCGACGAGCCGGTGGGGCGCGTGATCATCCCGGTTGCGGCCCCCTACGTGCCGCGCAACGACCTGGCCAAGTCGATCGAGGCCAAGTGGTTCAGCCTGTCGCGCGCGCTGACGGCGGACGAGGCCGCGGCGGCGGAGGCGACCAAGCTCAAGTCGTCGTTCGCGAGCAAGATCCACCTGCGGCTGAGCCTGGAGACGGCGTACCACGTGCTGGACGAGTCGACGCACTACAGCAGCGACCTGCAGCCGGCGGCGAAGAAGCTGCGGAAGAGCCCGATCGGCATCCTGGAGCTGGGCATCCTCGGGGCGCGCAACCTGGCGGCCGGGAAGAGCCCCTACTGCGTGGCCAAGTACGGCGCCAAGTGGGTGCGGACGCGCACGCTGCTCAGCACGGCGGCGCCCCGGTGGAACGAGCAGTACACCTGGGAGGTGTTCGACTTGTGCACGGTGGTGACGGTGGCCGTGTTCGACAACTGCCACCTGACCGGCGGCGGCGACGCCAAGGACCAGCGGATCGGCAAGGTGCGGGTGCGGCTGTCGACGCTGGAGACGGACCGGGTGTACACGCACTTCTACCCGCTGATGACGCTGACGCCGGGGGGACTGAAGAAGACCGGCGAGCTTCACCTGGCGGTGCGGTTCACGTGCACGGCGTGGGCCAACATGCTGGCCATGTACGGGAAGCCGCTGCTGCCAAAGATGCACTACACCAACCCGATCTCGGTGCTGCAGATGGACTACCTGCGGTTCCAGGCGATGCAGATGGTGGCGGCGAGGCTGGGGCGCGCGGAGCCCCCGCTGCACCGGGAGGTGGTGGAGTACATGCTCGACGTGGACTCGCACATGTTCAGCCTGCGGCGGAGCAAGGCCAACTTCAAGCGGATGACGTCACTCTTCTCCGGGGCGGTGGCGGTGGCGCGGTGGATGGAGGGGATCTGCAAGTGGAAGAACCCGGTGACGACCATCCTGGTGCACGTGCTGTTCCTCATCCTGGTGTGCTACCCGGAGCTGATCCTGCCGACCGTGTTCCTCTACCTGTTCGTGATCGGGGTGTGGAACTACCGGCGGCGGCCGCGGAAGCCGGCGCACATGGACACGGCGCTGTCGCACGCGGAGCCGGAGCTGGTGCACCCGGACGAGCTGGACGAGGAGTTCGACACGTTCCCGACGAGCAAGCCGGGGGAGGTGGTGAGGATGAGGTACGACCGGCTGCGGAGCGTGGCCGGGAGGGTGCAGACGGTGGTCGGGGACCTGGCGACGCAGGGGGAGCGTGCGCAGGCGCTGCTCAGCTGGCGCGACCCGAGGGCGACGGCCATCTTCCTGCTGCTCTCGCTGCTCGTCGCGGTGGTGCTCTACGTCACGCCGTTCCAGGTGGTGGCGGTGGTGCTGGGCCTCTACCTCCTCCGCCACCCGCGCTTCCGCAGCAAGCAGCCCTCCCTCCCCTTCAACTTCTACAAGCGACTGCCCGCCAAGTCCGACGTCCTCCTCTGACAAAATTAAAATTTTCCCCCATAATTTTTTTAACCCCGTGCGTACGTAAATCCCTCCCTTCCGTCCTTGCCAATTCAGTCGAACTAAGTACTATATACGGTACGTACAGCAAGCTACTCCTCCCTCCTCCACTACATACATTTACTGTATGGGAAAATTCAGAGCCGAGCGAGGTGAGTTAGCAGTACGACGCAGACAGCCGACCGGCCGGGCAAGGCAATCATTCATTCCAACTCAAATAATGCGCAGCACCAAGACCACAAGGGAAAGAAGGCCGGAATGGAAGTCTGGAGGAGCAGGAGCAAAGTTGGTTGTTGCTTACATTCTTTACATCCGCCCACCATTTTTTTTTTCTAATAAGTTGAGTTGAGATTCCTACCTTCCGCCTGCCTGCAGTTTCTTCTTCTTTTCCTTGTTTCTTTCTTCCTTTCTTTCCGTGCCCGTGGAATGTGTATATTCGATACTATCCCTGGGGTCGCCTCTGTCTCTGTGTATCGTATCATATCATATCATAGGCCGTATAAAGCTACCCACAGCCTTCCTTTCTGGTTACCTACGTGTAGTAGCACCATGCAAGAATAAATCAAATAAAGTTCTACCGTACCTGTAATGCTCTAACCTAACAACTGAATAAATAAACCATGCTGGCGTACGTCGTACCAAAACGAACTGTACTTGTATATAGTACCATGTTCTTGTTTCAACTGCTTCAGGCGTGCTTCTTCTAGGCATGCTTCTATTCTATCCACGCGATACTTTTCCTTCTTCTCTCCCATCGGGAAAGTTTATTTGTAAGCACACTCGTTTTTTATGTCTAAAAAATTTAAAAATTTTAACAAGATATATCAATATATGATATGTCACTTCATAAACATATAAGTTTAAATTCAATATATACAAGTACAAATAAAAAATAATAAATTTAATTATAAATAATGCTCACTGTTTATAAGTTAAATTTGTTATTTTTATTTTTATTTGTACGTGTCAAATTTGAATATGCATGATCGATCTATCTTGTCAATTTTTAAAATTTTTTATGACCTTCTGACTAATATACACAAAACGAGTATCCGCTACCAATTATTTAGGGTGTTAGTTGCTTCATCTTGCTCTCTTCAAGCATGCAGCTGCAGTGGCTCTTTGCTCAACTATTGTAATACAGTTATGCTCTGCTGATGTTTATTACTAATCTACATGATACTACCTTATTTTTTAAATATATAACACTAGATGTTTGGACATAAAGTCTAACCATTCACTTTATTAAAAAAACCTATCAAAATATCATTTATTTTGTTGTGACTTACTTAAAGGTATTTTGAGTATGACTTATATTTTTACATATTTTTTGACTAATTTTTAAAATAAAATAAATAGTTAAATATCATATCGAGTGTCATACATTTAAAAGCAGATGGAGTATTTCTAAAAGGACTCAATTCAAGGCCTAGAGGAGCATGGTCGGTGTGGTTTACTATCGGTTCCATTTTGCACTCGCACGTTTAATTGTGAATCTAGCCATTCAATTTAATTTGTTAACGTAGTTTCATTTCTTTAAGCTAGCTACATTGGTACATGTAGGATGAAAATGAAGCGGATAGTTTTCGTCTGCTCCAGCTCAAAACAAATACGAATACAACTTGGAACAAATAATTCTTGGATAATTCGAATACCGATATGAATACGGATAATTTTTTTCGGATACGAATGCGAATATGGTATCGCAGTTTTTAACGGATACGAATACGGAGCCAGATATCTAGGTACTGTTGCTATACGGATATCCACATAACACATAATATATCTCTTGCTTTTTCTTAGTCCTAGCTCTCTAGCCAACTTTCTTAGGTCTTTAATGGTATTTTAGTGTACAACACTAGTGCATGCTATTATTATTATTTAAACTTAAAAATGACTATCTAAATTAGACATGTATTCATATCGCTTTTTTAACCAGGCATGTATTTACATTGGTAATATCAGTATGAGTTGAACTTAATCAACATCATCTAGTCCATGATCTGAATATTTATATCAAATTAGCTAATTATATGTGTACAATTTTTATTTCTATGAGCAATTTGAGTGGTTTTCATGTTTCGATAAATATTTGTTTTCGTATTCATGTCCAATCCTATTCGATTCTTATTTATATTCAAAATAATTCATATTTGTTTTCATATCTGAGCTATTCGTATCCATATCCATATCTGACTAAAAATATGAAAACAAATACAGTATGAGCATTATCCATCCGTATCTGCTTTGTTTTCACCCTTAGGTACATGGATACAATACATGAGAGCAATTAAGTCTGTTTGGCAGGACTCTAGCACCTACATATATATTTTTTAGAGCTGAATCCCAACCAAATGATTTAACTCTACCAAAACATAGAGTAGAGTGGGTTAGAGTGTTCTGAAAAATGAACTATAGGGATGGAGCGATGTTCCACAGCTCCGCTCCATAACTCCACTCCACAGTTAAAATTTATGAGTTGGAGCTAGAGATGGCAACGGGCACATTATCCACGGGTAGAGCCTCCACAGACCCATACCCACGAGATAATCCCCAAACCCGTGCTCGCACCCACCACCTGTAACGGGCAATACTTCACACACATGCCCGCCACCCGAGGGCACCACAACCCCGCAGGTATGCCCATGTATCCACCAGCATGTATTTAACATGGTAAATAGACAATGTTCAACAAATAGCAAGCAAGAGTATTGTTTACATGGTAAATAGAAAGCACAACATCAATTGTTCAACATCTAGCTAGAATACAATAGTGAAGAACTGAATGAGAGGGCCTACGACCCAGATTTGGTGATGATGGATTGGCGGTGAAGGGCCGACGGTGATGGTGTGCAGATCCGGGCTTGGTCAGTCGAGCTGGGGGGGGGGGGGGGGCTGCAGCTCCGGCTCGCCGGCTCCTAGCGCGGGTGGTGCTGCGATTGGGGCTGGGGCTGGGGCTGGGCGCGCAACAGGCGCCGCCCGGCAAGGAAGCAGGGGCCGGTCTGCCGGGGCAGCTTGGCTCGGCCGCCTCGGCGCCTCGGGGAGTCAGGGCCAGGGCCTCGGGGGATGGGCGAGGCAGCAAGGGTGCGGTAGCGTCGCACGCGCGGGCCACAGGAGTCGGGACGGGGTGGCGGCTGGGAAACGGGAGGGGTAGGATGGTTGGGAAACCCTAGAATTGCAGCGAATCTCCTTATATATTTGTACTTAGGTCCACTTATTAGTTATTGGACCATGTTCACGGATAGAGTGGGCACGGGTATGTCTTTTTCACACTGTGAATTTTTACCCGTTGGGTTCAATTATAAACCCTCACCCACACCCTTGGGCACAAACTTACACCCGTATCCTCGTCCTATAGGGTTTTTGCCCGCGAACACGCATGTAATTTGTTCTCACTGTTATCCCTAATTAGCCTTATCAAACATGTCCTAAGTGGTAATCCGGCCACCTCAATCTGAAGTGATTCTATCTAGCTAGTTTCATTGCTTGATCAGTTGATACGATTGGTTGAAAACATGATTCCTGCGTCGATCATGAGCGTAAGCTATTATTCTAGCTTGGATGGAGGGGAGTTGCTCTCATCTTATTAATTCCTGTGCACATCCATCCATTATTACATATGCATTTACAGGACCATCGATTGATCAATATGTCAATCTCCTCACAGACTGTCCATTCTGTGATCAAGCACGCACCTTTAATGCTGATGCCCACTTTGATGCGATGGTTTGAAAACTGTTGGCTTAGCATTAGCTAGTAGCAATCCCGTCGGTCACCAAAACATATATATCATCATTTAGGACACCGACAGGGTCCTAAAAAATTAACTTTGATATATAACTGATTTCTCTTGATGTATTGTTGCGAATATAATTTTCGTGTGTTTAATCTGAACATGGAAAATGATAGTAATATTTAAATTTTCATAAATTTGACTTGAAACATATATGAAACAACATCTTTTTTCTGTTCACGGATGGGTTAAGTAGCCTAGACTCCAGGCAGGCGTACAAATGCAATGATGCAGCTGGAGTATATGGCATGGCATTGGGGTGCATGCTCTTTATGCTAGGAGAATGACATGCTAACAAACACCCCGACCGACTTGCAGCAGCAGCAGGGGCCAGGGCAGGTATATTTCTTAATTGTATAATTAGTTATATCTTAGGTAGAGAGACAAATGTATATATAATGAACGAGAGCTAGTAGATGGGCGATAGTATACGGAGAAAATTTCCTACGTGTCTCTAATTAAAATTTTACGCTTTTCCTTCTACATTCCTGAGACTTGTTTGATCTTTTATATTTCCTTGAGTTCTTGTTTTGATTCTTTACATGCTCATTTAATTAGTTGACCAAGAGTTGACCGTTTGTTTTTAGAAATGATCTTATTGTTCTTGGCATATAACTGAAGGTTAGAAATGTTTTATGTAGGAATTATTTGGGCCGTGAAAAAGCCCTAAGAGATAAATTACCAAAATAATGGAAATTCAAAAAATTTTGAATTTTGCATCAAATTTGAAATTGAATGAATATGCAGTTTGAAAAATATGGATTGCCATAACCATGTATTCACTTGTGGTCACTACTGTCACTCATGCAATATATATCGAAATTTGTTTAATATTTAAAATTTTGCCTTTCAAATTCAGTGCAAAACTTCATTTTTTCTGAATATGTATTTTGCCACTATAATATTTTTTTACGACTAAAAATTATTATTTAGTGAGGACGCTTATCACTTTGTGATATAAACTAGGAGCAATTTTATCATTTTAGGAAAAGTTAATTAACGGTCAACTAAAAGAATGAGCATATAAGGATCAATATAGAAATTCAGGGGTTTAAGAGAGTTTAAGCAAAACACAGAAGCATAAAAGAGATTGGGTAAAAATTTAGGAGCATACAAAGAATTTTCTCAATTATTAGCTCTCTTTTTTTTCAATTACATGAAAACACGCATGCAAACCTACACTGCGGATGCACATCACACTCATACACTCATAAATGCACCTGATTTAATACACACTCAACAAACGGAGATCCATCTGTAAATGTGTGAATTTTACAAAATTCTATTGAAAATATACCCACACATGAGTAATTGTGGGCATTAGGTTTTAAACTCCATATATCCACGACTATTGCTTCGTAGAATTACCACCACACCTCTACTGCTTCGTGGAATGACATGAAAATGCAAGAAGTGAAGAGACCATACTGATGATATTATGCACTCCTAAAGTGGATTGGCCGGTCTGCTACTGCATATACATATATGTTATACCGCACTACTGTAGAAATGCAGAGAGAGACACAAACAGAAGTGCAGGGGCATTGCTACAGTGCAAGTAGAGACACTCACGTCCAATAATTATTCTCTTCTCTTGTCTTGTTGATCGATCGATCAGGTCGCACGTCGCTTTCTCTCTCGAACTCCCAACCGACATATTGTACATGCATATATACATGCTCTCGATCTTTCTCATATAATTGACCAACAGAAGATCGATATTCTATAGTACTCTTTTTTTTTTTACGTTGGTTAATTAGTTCATCAAAGTCGTACATTAGAAAATGGAGGTAGTATATCCATAGGGGAGGAGCTGAACATCCTGATGTACGCATGACATACATATATATGGGGCCAGGAGGCCGGCTGGCAGGGGCATTCCGTCTGAGACTGATCTTGATTCTGAAGCTTAATTTTATAATTAATTTAGGAATTTTTGTCGTCTGTGTCACTCAGTCACAGCTTTTGGATAGCTAACCAGAAGTATAAAATTTTTATTTTAAAATTAATTTCATTACACATTTAAAAGTAAGCTTCGCTAAAATACCATTTCATAAATAAGTTTCATTAAAATACCATTCTCAAGGTATATGCTAGAATGCCATCTTGGATGAAATTGTCTCCTTGCTGCTTCTCCAACTCCGGTCTATTCGTGGGGTGACGATGGCAGGAACAGAAGGGCCGGCGGCGGCTGGCAGAAGTGTGATGGACTAGAGGTGGAGCAGGCCAGCCACCAGCCCCATGCTCGAGGACCTCGCCTAGTTCGGCGCCTACTGCCCGTCTTTGCTGCCAGGACCGGCCTCCCACCTCAATCGTCGCGACGGCGCGGGAGTTGGAGGCGGCCGGTGCCCCCCTGCTTGTCAGCGTCGACCCTGTGCTCGAGGCCTACCACCACAACCTCGTCGAGTGTTGCACCGTTTTGCACCTCCCCTCGCTCGACAGCCTCGCCACCAGCCCTTGCTGCCCGTCGCCGTCGTTTCCTCGTCGTGCCGGAGGTGAAAGAGAAGTAGACGTAGGAACATTTTCGTCCGTTTAGAAGTCAGATGGGATTCTACCGTATGCCCACCACTTAAAATGGTATTTTAGTGAAGTTTATTTACAGGATGATATTTTAGTGAAGCCAACTTTTAATGATGGCATAATCATAAATTTCTCGAGAGACTATACTTTTTTGCCATGACGCAAAACATGAGCCAAATTGGCCCAATATGGCCCCACAAAAGTAGTCGCATATAACATGGGCTGGCTTCTGCAATCTGTATATTTATGCACAGAGATAAAGGCCCAAAATCTGTGAAGAATAATCCGGTCCATATATATATTTATGCATAGAGACAAATTAAGGCCGGCCCATAAACAGTGAAGATCAACTTGGCCGTTTTCTGGATCAAATCCTCATCTGTAGTTCAGTGTCAACAGAAGCAGTAATTGTAGTACATGCTCTTCAATTACGCAGATGATTAATTCCAATTTCCACGACGATGATTATTATTAGGTCCGCAGAAGCTATATACTCCACCAGCAGGCGAATGATATCCATCCATCGATTGATCGAGAGCAATCGATCGATCGATGGCGGTAGCTAATGATTGAATTCTAGCTGATTCCAGGTGCAGGCATCATTCCATTCCAGCTGAACGTACGTTCCACAATTTTTGCTCGCTATCTGCTAGTACATATATATGTGCACACAATAATCTAATCCCTGGAATTATATACATATAGGAGTATTAATCTCCATGCATATATATCATAATCATATTAGCATATATATGTCTCTCTCTTAATTTCTCTGCTTGCTTGCTAGCCAGAAGTATTGTGATGATGGCAAATCAACGTCGCATATCGATCGATGGATAGATATATCATATTGATAGCCTCAACAGACAGATCGATCGTCCAATAACTAATTTAACAATTAGCCTCGGTTGCCCTGGGGTATACGTACATGATTATTGATGGCTACGTTGGCTGATTGTAAATAGTATGACATATCCAGACGATGGACACTTGAACTGCGGGGATGCACGCACGCATGCGATCAACTGATTAGCTGATTAATATATTCGCCTAAATTATATTTATCAACGTGTGTGTATATATATATATATATATATATATATAGAGAAATGGGCTACTATGTTTCATAAAGCACAACCCCAATCTGTGCGGTATACTCCTGTCCGTCAGATATGGTTGCTATCTGCGGTCGCGAGCAAGGGGCCCGGGCATCGGGCGCGGGTGCGAGCGAGAGACGCTCGGGCCCCTCGCTTGCGCCCGTGCCCCTCTCTCGCGCCCGCCCATCTAACGGACAGGAGTATGCCGCACGGATGGGGCTGTGTTTATAAAACATAATAACCCCCATATATATATATATATATATGTATGTATGTATATATATATATGTATGTATATTTGGCATTGAATTTCTTAGTTTGTGCTTCACATACGGAGAATACATGGAACATTAATGTCCACTTGATTTACCGTCCAGGAATCATGTACACACTCTCTCCAGGTATATACTACTAGCTAGTACTCGTAGTCCCTCAATTTTTTAATATATATCTTTTTGACTTTTTGACATAACGTTTAATTTTCTAAAAGTAGCATTTATTTTATTGGCTCATTTTATTATAAAAAAATTTAAAACATGACTTATATTTTTTATATTTGTACTAAACTTTTAAATAATAATAATGATCAAACGTTATATCTAAAAGTCAAAATATCATAATTTAAAAATGAAGATATTAGTTGTTAGTTAATCATGCATGTACTAAATGAATAGGAAAAATCCATATACCCCCTCAAGTCACTTGTCTCTTTACTCCCCCTACAACTTAATTCCACGCATAAAACTCCTCACAAGACAGAAGTCAATTTCTCTTTCAGTTTCCTAACCTGTTTCGTCTTTAGCGATTTTTCTGCCCCATAGGCCTCCAACGTGGCAATATAGTCACCGAAGTTGCCACTACCTTCTTTGCGGTAAAAGCATGTGCCAAACACGGATAACGAGGTAGCCTATTACCTTGGTACTTCGTCTGAGAGGTAAGGTGGTGTCAGGTGCCCCCACATCCCGAGGAAAGCTGAAACAAACACCCCTCCACAGACGAGCATAAGCAGGCCCCACGATGGCGTACACGGCAAGCCCTTTCATTCTGCAGTTAATGAGCCAGCCCATGCCCGGTTAAGGAAATTAAATACGTGTTATAAGCCCGACCAAGTCTTTCTCTCTCCCTGCATGCCCCTGTCGAACGGATGTCCTGATCTCAGCAGGCCTGAAGTGCTATGCAACGCATAGGGAAGAAGGGACAGAGAATGTTAGCTGCAACAGGAGGTAGGTTTGACAGACCGGAAAAGGGAATGATAATTGTAATGGTAGCTATGTCAGCACCTACACATGGTTGCCTAGGCGTATATAAGCCGAATTTGGCCTCATGTAGAGGAATTGGCACTTAGCCTTTTTTTCTATCTTTGGGGTGCTTGGTACTCTCTGAGCACTCTAGACTATTGTAAACTAGCTTTGTTAATAGAGAGATCTAAGTAGAAATAGAATTATTATCCTTCGAAAGGCCTAAACGTAGGTATTTGCTCAGTGTTTTCGGTTCGTTATAGTAGTCACAACCTAGGCCTCCGTCAACGAATACTGGGTTTCCCTGATCTACCGACTATATAACGTCGACACAGGGGCAAACACTTGGCCTGTCATTAAAACAATCAAATGGAGGCTCAGTTAGGCACACAGTGTGTAGAAGAAAGGTGGCTTTGTTGGTGAGCTGGTAGCGTACTGGGCTGCTATCGGAGAAATTGCTTTTGTTATCGTGTTTCTCTACCGTAGCGTTCATAGAATTAAAACAAGTGGAAGGAGCGTTTTTGCTGCGCGCCGAGTTTGTAAGGTGCACATTCGCCGCCGCGGCGTCGTGTTGGAGGCCCATGAAACACGAGAAATCGTCAAAAACAGAATAAGGGTGGAAAACTTAAGAAATTGACTTGTAAGATTGTTTATAAACGAAATTAACTATAAAGGGTATTTGGATTTTCATCAAATGAATACTACGTAGTATTTAGGAGAAGATGAATAAGGCTAGTCAATTATTGGTGCCAATCGATTCGATTCGATCGATTGTATGCTGGATCAATGATTCAGCCCCCGTGACGGACCTATTTGATTCAGCTAGCTGAATGATGGATATTGTGGATGCAGATCGAGACCGACTTGTCGTCCGTAACAGTAGCCAGCTGATTATACGACGAGGGTTATGGGCAGCCGGACACGCGGCTGTGTGCATGCAACACCACCAGACAGCTGAGCTCCACGTGTCAGCACGCGTGCATATTGTGATTTCATTCGTTTTCCGATCACATAAAATAACAGAGGGCCGCATTAAACATCTATGTATGCTAATCTCCACTCAATCAGCACACAATGTCACCATTCCACGCATGCCTACCTAGCTGCTATTCTTCTTCTTCTTTTGAAGGTCAATTACTCTGCAGTATATTAATATTATTCGACGCAATTTTTTTAAAAAAAACTGTTAAAGAGTTTTAAGAAAAGGCCAGCAAAGAAACCTCCAAATTAATTAACAGATGGTGTCCTGCATTTGGTTATATGCTAGGATGGGATGTGTCTGAGGCTCATGAGCTGCTGTACTTGTTTGTCTTGCTTGCTTGCAACATATTAATTGATTGGTTCAGTTAAGTCGTTCATCTGTCGTCCTGGCCGTCCAATTTAGTGCTAACTAGTAAGAGTAGCTACTCTTAGAGCATCTCTAGTAATAGCCCCTATTTTAGAGCCCCCAAAGGTTAAATGGGGGTTGCCCCCATTTTCTTTGGACCCCAAAAATGCTCCGAACTCCAGCAACAGCCCCCATTTCTCAGCCCCTATTTCTTTTTTTTATTATTTTTCACTATAGAATATATGTATATGCCTAGTTTGACACTATATATAAAAGAAATATGCAGCAGCAGCAGTGACACAGCAACAGCAACACGAGGCAGCAGGCCGGCGCGCGGGAGGCGAGGCGCGGGAGGCCGGGCGGCGAGAGGCGCCGGCGCGGGAGGCGGGGCGGTGGGCCGGCGCGCAGGAGGCCGGGCGCTGGAGGCGGGGCGGTGGGTGGGGCGCGGGAGGCCAGGCGCGGCAGGCCGGCGCGGGAGGCCGGCGCTCGGGATACCTGCGCGGGAGGCCGGGCGGGCGGGGAGGCCGGCGCAGGAGGGGAGGCCGGCGCTCGGGATGCCTGCGCGGGAGGCCGGGCGGGCGGGGAGGCCGGCGCGGGCGGGGGACCGGCGCTCGGGATGCCTGCGCGGGAGGCCGGGCGGGCGGGAAGGCCGGCACGCGGGAGGCCGGCGCGGGCGCGGGAGGCAGGCCGGCGCGGGCGCGGGCGGTGGGGCGCAGGAGGCCGGCAGGCAGGGCGGCGCGGCGAGGCAGGTAGGGTTTTCACCTCCTGTCGACGGGCACGGTGGAGTTGAGGAATTGTCGTAGGCGCAAAAAAAAAACGTCGATAGGGGTTGTGGTGTAGAGCCCCCAGGACTGGGGGCTTGGGGGCTGGATTTGGGGGCCTCCTCATTTTAGGGGCTCTATTAGGGTCCCTGCTGGACCTAGTTTTTTTGTCCCACCACCCAAAAACTGTTTGGGGGCTGTGTTTAGGGTCCCTGCTGGAGATGCTCTAAGGAGGAGCAGGAGGGGATCCAAGGAAGGAGTATATGTATATACGACGTAGTTGACTGTACGAGTGATCTGAGTATACGTATATGCATGTTTTGCTCAATCGCTCTAGATCATCATCATCATCATCATCTAGCTAAGCCTATCCTATCCTATACTAGCTAGGAGCTAATACTCAGCTGCGCCTTCGCATCAAGATACTCGATCTGTAATAGCAGAGGGACATCTAACCTCCTCCTTCCTCCTGCAGTCAGCTGCTAGCTGTTGCTGTTGCTGCTGAATTGATACATCATATCTACCATTCTAGCTAGGTATGCTGAACTAATTGTTGCATGCATATATGTACATGTTTCGTTCATATATGCTAGAGTAATCAATAGCTTCGATTGTTTAATTTCTTTTCGGCGATAGATATAGTACAGATCATGGCCATCAGTTATCCGCCGGCGGATGGCCGTTACTACTGTTCCTCCGTGGCCGCCGGCGATTCAGCTGCTGATAATAACAACAACGCCGCCGCCATCACCTGGGACGAAGACTGGCACGACGACTGGGCACCCCCGCCCCCTGCGGCGGCAGCCAAGGAGGAGGAGCAGCACGATGATGACCACGACGACGACCCTACTACTCCTACTCCTAGGGGTGACGACGACGACGACGACGACGAGCGGCAGAGGGCGATGCTGGGCGCCATGAACGGCCAGCTCAACATCCTCGCCAGCCGCTTCCTCGCATCCGCCGGCGTCAAGCCGGAATGGCTCGACGTCGCCACCTCCCTCTCCTGGGAAGCCGCCCTGCTCATCCAGCCCCACGCCTGCACCGCCGGCAACGACATGGATCCTGTCTCCTACGTCAAGCTCAAGTGCGTCGCCTCCGGCACCCGCCGCCAATGCGAGGTCGTCAAGGGCCTCGTCTTCAGGAAGAACGCGGCGCACAAGCATATGCCCACAAAGTGCCACAGCCCAAGGCTGCTGCTGATCCAGGGCGCCCTCGGCGTCGACTCCCATCTCGGCTTCTCGTCCTTTGACTCCATGGAGCAGGACAAGGAAAACCTACGAAGCTCTATCGCTCAGATGATTCAGATATGCAGGCCGAATGTGGTGATGGTCGAGAAGACGGTCTCCCGCGACATACAGGAGCTTCTCCTGCAGCATGGCGTCACTCTGCTGCTTGATATGAAGCTCCATCGTTTGCAGCGAATCGCGCGCTGTTCCGGTGCTCCCTTGCTCTCCTTTTCTCAGCTTCTGGATTGCCCAAAGCTCAAGCAGTGCGACTACTTCCACATCGACAAATTTTCAGAGGAGCATAACCCTACTACTACTGCTGCTGCTACTAAACCTGCTGGGAAGAGGCCATCTAAAACATTGATGTTCTTGGAAGGCTTTTCCAACCCATTGGGATGCACTGTAAGCAGTACTCTGATGCTTATTACTAATCTATATAATTAGCAGCTAGATTATTTGGCATCGGTTCATGCATGTTTAATATTTTTGTTTAATATGTCCACATCATATTGGAAGAAACAGCTCATTAACTTGCTAATAATCTGCGTTGCACACCCTTCAATACGCGCAGATACTGCTAAGAGGAGCTAACACTGAAGAACTGAAGAAAGTCAAGCAGGTCTTGCAATACACAGTATTCGCAGCATACCATCTGGTTCTGGAGACATCCTTCTTTGAAGATCAGAGGGTATTCTTGAATGATAGAAATGACGGGTTATCAGAAATTAGTCATCAAACTCCTCTTGTCTCAAACTGTTCTCTTCCGGCTGCCAATTCCACAGATTATGATGAAAATGGTAGAAGATCATTTGTGGAATGCAATGATGGGGATCAGGAAGCTACAGTTTCTTTCACAAACAAACCAGATGCTTTAAACTCGTCCACAGATCAGGGTACAGCCATCCAGTGTGATCCAAATGAAGCACTTCCATCTGAAAATCTGCTGTCCTCAGTCTCAGGATCACTGAGAAGATTCATTGATATATTCCGTTATCAGAATATTTATTTACCCGTAACTTCTTCTCAAGACACAACTGGTCATCGGAAAGAAGAAAATACTGAAACCAGCCAAGAAAAGGCATGTGATACCTTGGCAAAGGAAATGGAACCAGATCACTCTTGTGAGTATATGGATCACTTGAGTGATCTTCAGGAACAAGTATTCACCAAAACCAACCAAAAAATGGCACAACCTGATCCTTTTGTTAGTGAGAAACATGAGCAGCTGTCAGTTCCAGTGGGAAATGGGGAACAGTACAGTACCGGTTATACCAGCGAAAATAGAAATTCGGACACAGATGAGGCTGATGATGTACTGGATTCTCAGAGCATACTCATCTTATTGTCCAGCCAATGCGTCACAAAGCAGGTTATCTGTGAGCAGAGTCATCTATACCGCATAAACTACTATGGGAATTTCGATGTCTCCTTAGGACGATATTTGCAAGACATTTTGCAGAATCAGGTACTTATCTTTTTCTTTTATGAATAATTTTGATAATACATAGGTCATAGTACTAGTATGGTGGTCTCCACTGGTATACTACCAGTACTATTACCAGTAGAAGTGATCTGTTGATTTATGAGTTCTACTATATTGTCTATGCTGTGTTCGGGTCTTCTCATAATAGCTGCAGCATATATTTAGTCATGATTCGTGCATGTTGTTTGTGGCAGAACCTAAGTTGTTCCTCATGTGGAGAGCCTCCAGATGCTCACATGTACTCTTACACTCACCGCAATGGAAATCTAACTGTTAGTGTGAGGCGTTTGCTGCCTCAACATAATTTGCCTGGTGAATCTGAAGGAAAAATTTGGATGTGGACTAGATGTCTAAGATGTGAGCATGAAAGTGGGGTGTCTAAATCATCTAAAAGAGTGCTAATATCAACAGAAGCGCGTAATCTCTCGTTTGGGAAGTTCCTTGAACTCAGTTTTTCAAGCCACTCTGCTGCTAGAAGGCTGTCAGTATGTGGGCATTTGGTGAACAGGGACTGCTTGCGATTTTTTGGGTACACATTCTCATTTCTCAAGCACCATTTTTAACATGTCATGTAAATCCTTCTATATCCTATACTAAGCATCTTTATGCACTTCTCTCTTTTTTTTTTTTTTGGAAAAATTGGGACCCTGTGACTTCAGGTTGGGCTCCAAAGTCGCAAAGTTCCAATATTCATCGGTTGAAATTTACACTGCCTGCGAACCACAACGGACGCTTGAGTTTCACAATCCCAATATGCATGAGTGGTTCGAGCAAGAGGGGAGAAATGTATGTACTATTTTCTTGTGAACATTCATAGGTTGCATTCTTCAAGTTGGTCCTAATGCTTCTGTTGCATTTTTTAAGGTTCTTGCAGGAGGAGTTAAGCTTTTCTCTGAAGTTGCAAGCTTAATACAGCACATGAAGAATCAGTTTCCTCAAGTGGCAATCAACTGTGGTGACTTTCTTCCTGTTAAAGAAGTTTCTCAACTTGAAGAGATGTTGATGGAAGAAAAGGCCCAGTTTGTGGTAAACCTTCCGGTCCTTTTCTTTGCTTGCATAGAGATAGATATAATCTCTGATAACCGTTGTTTAACTGACCGTGTTCCAATATCATCAAGCAGGATTCTCTAGCAAAGGCTGTTGATCAAAGCAGGATGTCTAGCTCCTCTGTAAATGGGATACTTAATGTAAATTGGCTCTACCAGGATCTTCTGATTCTACTATATGTGTGGGACCGTCGTTTCCATCAACTTCTTGAGTGTAAATACGAAAGAATGGCTAATTGCATCAAGAAGGAAGCTGTTGAATTTGCCAGTGATCCTGCACCAGTTGTTGTGGTGGATGCTACTGGTGAAAGTGCAAGCAGTAAACTGTCCTTTGAGAATGGATGTATCAACACAATGCAGTACAGTAAGCAACCAGGGATGGACAGATATTCATCAACCTTCATTGATGAAAATTCACGAGACGAACGACGTGAAGAGCAACATTACACAAGAGTGCCTTCTTTCAGAGTCTTGGAAGGTATAGATACGCAGGGCAACGGACTAGTCACAAATTCAATATCCATTAAGCAAGAGCAATTGAATATGCCACAGTTCGGAATTCCTGAATGGGATGACAGGGAAAGATGGGTTTGGAGTCAGTTGAATGAGTTAAGATTAAGTTACAGGCATGAACTGCAGGTTGGGTGTTTGGAAAAATTTGAACTTGTCAACAACTACTCTCCATCTCATCTGTCCCAATTGCACAAACAATCATCTACCGGGTTCGTAGTTGGTCCAGGCGGTAATGTGTTGTGCATATCAGAGGATGAAATATCCAGCATAATATCCCGTGCACTTGCCATATCAGAGGAACGTCGCCATCTTTTACTAGATGCTATAGTTGAAGGTGAGGCAGCCTACAGCAGGGGGGGTGAGAGCTCTAAAATGGAGAAATCTTATAGCTCATTATCTGAAACTTCCTCGGCCTCTTCGTCGTGGTCATCTATTGGATCTTCAGACTCAGATGCAAGCTTTTCATCTGACGACCTCTTCTCCAGCTATGATAGCTCACTTCTGTCATCCTCACTTCATCCTGAAGTATCTGTCAATGGGAAAGTATCTCTCAAAGGAAAATACTCAGTTATTTGTGTACACGCCAATCAGTTTTACACCCTTCGAAAGAAATGCTGTCCATCTGAGCTTGCATACATTACTTCCTTAAGCCGGTGCAAGAAGTGGGATGCTCAAGGCGGAAAAAGTAAGGCTTTCTTCGCAAAAACATTGGATGATAGGTTCATCATAAAGCAAATAAAGAAGACAGAGTTTGAGTCCTTCATAAAATTCGCACCCGATTACTTTAAGCATGTTTACCATTCTCTAGACACTGGGAGCCAAACTTGCCTTGCCAAAATTTTAGGAATCTACCAGGTACTTAATTTACTTTAACGTATAGAATGATTTCATGATTTTTTTTTTCTGGGTTGTTATACATCCTTTTAAGGACTGAGCTCACTATTTGTTTCAGGTTAAGCAAATCAGACATGGCAAGGAAGTGAAGCTTGATCTGATGGTGATGGAAAATCTTCTCTTCGGACACAAAGTGTCACGGATATATGATCTCAAAGGAGTTGTTTTCTCCAGATATGTCTCTGATTCAAATGACCATGACATTGTTTACTTGGATCAAAACTTTGTCGATGATATGCGTGTCTCTCCTATATATGTTGGTGGAAGAATGAAACATCTCTTGCAGCGGGCAATCTGGAACGACACAGCTTTTCTCACTGTATGTACTAATTCAGTTCAACCCCCTATAATAGATCATGTCCTCTATTCGAATATATATAGGAGTATTTTTTTTTCTGAAACAATGTTTTCTGTTAGAATATGTGCTGACAAATTTATTTTTTTTTTTGCAGTCAATTAATGTTATGGATTACTCTTTACTTGTGGGAGTGGACAAAGAAAAGCATGAATTTGTATTTGGCATCATTGATTACCTAAGGCAGTACACATGGGACAAGCAACTGGAGACATGGGTGAAAACTTCTTTGGTAGTGCCAAAGAATTCTTCACCAACGGTAATTTCACCCAAAGAGTACAAAAAAAGGTTCAGGAAGTTCATGGCCAAGTATTTCCTAACAGTTCCAGACGATTGGAGTACATAGAAATGTCTGGAGCCCTGCACATCAGTCCATTGTTTGTTTGTTTGTTACTTTAAAAGCACTGTACATAGAATGGGTTGGCTCACTTGTTTTAAATTCTACAAAAGTTTGCAGGTTTAAGGCAAATTTTTGGAGCAAGCGAGGCCCAAATACATGATCAAAATCATGGTTTACTGGTTTATTTGGTAGCAAAAAAATCTCTGTATTAATGGCTTATTGGTTTATGTAAAGATTGTTTTACGCTAGCGTAGACATATATAGCACTACAAATTGGTTTGATGAGATTGATCAACGTTAGCAGGAATAATTGGCTACTTCAGACTACATCAGTGCGCTACCGATTTTATCAGCCATTCCAACTGTTCTTTCATTGCACTACCCGTCTAGCAACAGTCAATGATGCTCGACTTGAGTGACATCCTAGTTTATGCAGTAGAAAAATTCCGTACTGTACTATAAGGAAGAAAAGTTCAGTGTGCGTAGTTTGTGGTCAATTTGAAACAATTAACTTGAAGAAACACAATGGTTCGAACTACAAGGGAATCCATACCATAATGGCTTTTGCATACAAGTGTATTCTTTTGCTAAACCTTTTCTTGCTTGTCGCCTACAAGGGGTAGCATCTCCATCCGACTTCTCGGCGAATTTGATTGGGATGTTCTTGGGCTTCCTGGGGCTGCAGCCTGATGTTGAGAGATCAAGTGCCTCACATACCCATAAAAAGTACAGCCAACGAGCGTGATCGCGCATCCGATTGCATTCATAGCAGAGATTGGGTTCCGGAAGATCAACCATGACACCAATACAGCAACAGCAACCTGCAGCACAATGATCAGTTGTACGAAACGAGCAGAACATTAAAACAAGAAAGCATAGTCCAAAAAGTTCATACTTTCAGGTTGCCAGCAACATTGAAGGTCACTGCAGTGGTTGAATGGATCACGTAGAAGATGGAGAAGTTAAGACAAAATGCAAGCACTCCAGAGCCTATGATGATAACTAGTGCAGAAACAATTGAGTCATGTGTATAGAACCAGGTAACCACACCGCCTCCTTCAAGTAACATTGCTGGTAGAGCCAGTATCATGGTGGCAAAGGGTGCCATGTAGTACACTGTGTTAATGCTGCAGAAAACACAAGAACATCATAACTAACAGGATTTACTTTGCTGGTAACACTGTGATATAAAAAAAATCCAATTTATATAGCATTCTGACTGTCAGATCACAGCACAACTAAAGCACCCACCATAAGATAAGCATCTCTACCTGTCAAATTTGTATCCGTGGAGTAGGGACTCTGCCAAAATGGTCTTGGTAGATGTAGCAAGGCAGCCAACCATGGCAGCACAGAAACCAAACATGTTGAAACTAAGCTCTGTTATTGAAGTTAGGAGTATTCCCCCAACAATTGGGACCAGCGAAGCCCATATGCGCCACTCGAAATACTTGCTCCAAACTAACCACTGCAGAATAACTGCATCACATCGATTAGGAGCAAACCATCAGGCAAGGTGTTAGTGTTAGCTGCTGTAGCAATGTGAAAATGCTAAGAAAATGAAAATGAGACTGAAACAGTGAGGGTACAAGGAGCACAGAATGGCTCTACCTGTAGTTGCAGGAGTGAAAGATTTGATTGTCTGCATGAAGGAGACTGGGATGTAGCGCAGGCTGACATTTCCAAGCACAATGTTTATGCAGAAGACGAATGACATTGGAAAAATCCTTTTCCAACGGTCCTCCGGTTCGACTTCTATCAGTGGTTTTGCCTTAAGCACATGGATTGCAATGTAAGCCCCAATTGAAGAGCATATGAAGTGGACACAAGACACCGTCAGAGGAAATTTGAAATCCAGCTTCTGCACAAAAATATGATGGATGGTATATTATGCGTTAGTCCAACCTAGTTTAGTTTATGAAAAGATAAGCAGGATGCTGCATCGCATATGCTTGGGGTCACCATGTGGTGTGTCACATGATGAAACAGGCGATTGCAGTTGAGCTGGTGGGAGCACAATGCGGTATTTGTACAGCCGAAAAATTCTGAAAAGAAAATTTTTAATCGGTGGATACCGTGGACTAGCAGCATGTTATGTTAGACTAAACAAGGAAATCAGGAGAAATCTAGATAGACAGGCTGTGCTAACTTATCACTACTAGAGCAGAAAGCAAAGCAAACTTGTTTGCAGGAGAGGGAGATCCGTCGCTTGCAACGGAGGTGGAGTCGAATCGAATCTTGAATGAATCGGAGAGAAAAGGAAAACAAGGGAAAGGGGGAAATCTGGACCTGGAAGATCCACTTGTTGATGATGATGACGGTGACGTTGAAGCCCCACCACTGGAGGATGGCGAGCAGCGCGCGCAGGCTGCCCAGCCCGCCAGCCTGCCCTCCCTGCTCCATCTCCTCCTCCTCCTCCTCGTCGTCGTCGCCTCCTCCAATCCCAAGCTTGATTTGAGCCTATGGTATGTACGGCAGGCAGGCAGGAAGGGTCGAGGAAGGAAGGAAGGGAAGCGCTACCCTACCTACCTCATCCCCATGGCAGGCGGCAGGCAGGAAGCTTGTTTCGCGAAGAAAATGGGGGAGGAGGCCCGCCACCGCCGCCGGCGGCGAGAGCCGAGAGAGGGAGAGGATACGCTCGCGTGTGTGTGGGCTGGGTTACCTTCCTTCTTGGTTTGCTTTTAGCTGGTTCACTTGCTCTAAATCTAAGGCTCTCCAAGAGAAAGGGGGCTTTGGTTTCGTGTGCACACACATACTAATAAACCTCGCAACAAAGAGAAAAAGTAGTAGGAGTACTACTACTAGCACTAGCACGGCCACGGAGGAGTACTAGCAAGCATGCAGTAACCAATGCATGCAACTGGAAATTAACTCAAAAGCATTAAGCTAAGTACTGCTTGGTTAGCTGCTGGCTGGACAAGAAATCAAAAGCAGGGTCAAGATGGATGCGTAACAAGATTGATTGCGTCGCATCAAGTCCCAGGTCCAAAAGTCCAAAGTCACAACTGGAAAGCTACCAACCTACCCCAGTCCCTGTTTGATATGCTACGCTAGTCAAACAAAACAGAACAGTCGATTAAGCTGCCTAAATACTACTACTGCACTAGTTAAGATCGGATCCGATCGCTCGAATCATATGAACGAGACTTTGCATCAGTACGATTTTCCATGCTGCCACACCAAAAATACTAGTAATGCCTTCTGCTCCATTCCAAATTTCCAGCTCTGCTATGCTTCTTCCCACACAAACAAACAAACAATTGTCAGCAGCTAATAACATTTGCTACGTTGCTGCAAACTGAGGGATACACTGCACCACACCCCACCCCACCCCCAAACACATGAACGCTACAGCCCCACAGGTAGGGTTCGGCTTCATCACATGATTGATGTTACGCACCTCAAGCGTCCAAATGCTCAAAAAATACAACAGCATCCCCAATTCCCCATGGCCATCCCAGCATGGGATTAGGCACAAGCACAAGCAGACATATTCTTCATGTCCAATGATCTCAATTCTCAAACCAAGAGACAAAAAAATAGGGCAAAAGATTTAACGGAAGCAATTCTGAATAGGAATATGCCTACAGGACCATTTCCAACGTAAATAGCCTAGATCTCCTCTTCAAATGGATCCCTCTCTGGGTAGTCGCCGACCTGCAAAGAGCCAAAGACAACTGCTGAGTAACACAACCAATGTACTATCAATGGGGCACGTGAAATCTAAACATGATACAACCCATGGAAATATATGCTTGATATTTGCACTGATGTTTTCTAACATCCAACAGGGCAATTCAAAAGCCACAATTGAACAAATATGCCACTTGAGATCCTAAGAACATATAATGCAACATGACCTCGTATCCACTATGACATGCTCCGCTACTGCATGAAGATGGCAGTGCTCCTTGCGTTACAAAAGGTCAATTGAAGAAGCACTAAACCCAAATGCAAACGCATACAGCCAGAACTTTAAGACCAATTTGCCATGTAGTCCTGAGCATGTGTACTCCAAACGAGAGAACTGGTTGGCATCTAGCCAGGGAAATTTACCTTTACTTTCTCTGGCCTAACAATAGCTCCATGCCCTTGAGGACACTCGAAAAAGCGAATGCCTTTCACCCTACAGTACACAAAAAAGCAAGATATAATGTTACCAAGAGCTATTTGCCCAGAGAACTGGTATTATTCACCAGTCACAACATCTTGCATACTAGCTAAAGAGAGTATGGAGCGGTAGCAAACTAATCATCAGGAAAATATACTGTATTATAAAATCAGCATGACAACTTACAGTGACCAATCAAATAATAACACGAAAGGCCTATTATTTCACATTGTGATGTTTTGCCAATAAACTTACATGCCATCATGCTTTCCAAGTGGTTCATCATATTGAACTCCAACCCAAAACCCATGTCCAAGGGCTTCAGCTCTGCCAACAAATTTTACAGTGCCCCTCTTAGCACCTGGCTCGACTTCACATCTATCACCTACCTGTGGCATAATTCTTTAATAATAAAGACAGCACAGAAAAAGATCGGTACAATTCCATACTAGATAAAATAGGCTTAGAACTCAATTTGGAACTGGTTACTGATGCATAAAATCCATAGTGTTCCCTTTAATAGAAACAAAACTGGTTTTCAAAAACAAAAGACGACAGAAAACAAATATTTTCTATTTACAATGACTATCTGATATATGCAGACATGCCCAATAAATCATCAGTATCATGGTCGAATTTCAAATTCCTTATCATAAGAAAGACACACATTCAGACAGTTGATAGGAGGATGCTACCATGCTTTATGGAAAACTGCTATTCAAAAACAAGGGAGACACTAGAACAAAACACACCGCAATACTCTTGTCAGTTGATCCAATTCATAGCAATCAAGAAAAGATGAAGATGGCTAATTTTAAGTTCATCCTCAAGATGTCCACTTATTCCTTCAGGCTTGCCATGTTCACTATGGTCATAGATTCATATACAGCTTGAAGTCATGGTTTTCTTTTGAGGGACAAATTACAGTAACTGATGCGATGCATGGCATGCTGTCTTAAACTGTAATATTCGATTGCAAGACAGTATATCCAGCATTCCATTTTATAGATGCTTCATGCTAGAACTGCCATTAAGCAGACATTTCGACGAGGGGGGGATGGAGGGATGCGGAGGATGCTCTTGGAAATTTTTAGAATGTAGTTCAAATTTCTAATGACTTGGATCCAATCCCCCAACCATACCCCACAAAAAACTCATGCACACATTTCAAACAGGTCCTAAAGACTAGGGGTTGGGGATGCGGGAGGGGAACTAAATTGCAAATTACTAGTTAAGCTATAAGAACTGCCTTGGAAAAAATCAGCATATATTTAGCAATATCCCATAGTATGTGCCACAACTTAATAATGAACATAGGGAAACAAAATTTACTGACCTTGATGTTGGTGCACAATTCCTCCATATGCTTGTCAGATTGCTAAAGTACACAAGAAATAGAGTAAGCAAGTTGAAAAATAGGAACGGATAGCAAAAAACTTAAGGAAGCTTACTTCTTTATCATCTGACGTAGGGTTTTTCAAGGCCATCTTTTCTTTGAATTTTCGAAAGTTTGCTGGCACAAAACATAAGATGTCAGTAGTAAATACTCGAGGTAATTTATAGAAAGCAATAGGGCAGCATCCGCACAGGATTGTTGATGCAACAGAACAAAAGCAGTCGTATAGGACTTGGAGGGCAGCTTGCATTATAAGTACAACAGCTGTGTAATGCTGGGAACCTAGCGAAGTATAAATGAGATGTGGAGTGTTGGACATGTGCTCCAAAATTATCCCAAGGGTTTACCGACCGAAGAAAAGATAAACTTACTATCAAGCTTATTATATGCTTCATCTGAGATTTTGTACTTCTCAACAAGTGAAGTATCCTCCAACCAACCCCCAGAGGTGACCGACGAAGGATCGAGATCAATAATGTGCAGGCGGTACCTAGGGAGATTGGGAGTAAGATGGAGTGCAATTGGCAGAGCCCCGAGAAAGAGAAAGGCAAAGGGCAGTAAGTAACCCGTCGTATGGGGAGTAGGAGGCGAGGGTGGCGTCGTCGTGGTCGAGGTCCGCGACCATGGCGCCGGTGTCGTCGCGGAGCTGGAGGCGCATAGAGGCAACAGCGGTGCCGGTCTTCCTCCAGAGCTTCTCCTTGAGCGCCTCGACGGAGGTCTGCAGCCTAGGAATGACATGGGTTAGGAGGAGGATGGAAGTGGGACTGGGAGGAGAGGGTGAGGTGGAGGGACCTGACCTGCTTGGAGACGCGGATGTCGGAGGAGAAGGTGGAGAGGTTGGAGTGCGTAAGGAGGAGGAGGACGCTGTCGTCCGCCGGCAGCTGCAGCTTGGAAGACGACATTATTGGAGACGATGCGCCGCCGCCGATCGCCCGATCCCTACAACAACAGCTGCTCTGCCTGCCGGCTGTGGGGAAGGTGGAGAGGAGGAGGCAACAGGCCAACGGCCCAAGCCCAGAAAAGTCGAGGCCCAATAGCAGCAGAACATTTTGGTGGGCACAATGGATATTTTGCTCCTCTTCCCCTCCTGTCCGCGTCCGCAGCAGCTGCAGCTCTGCCTCTATCGGATTCCGATCGCCAGTAGCAGCAGCAGCGAGTAATGGCGGCCATGGCGATGTTGTCCATCCAACTCACAGCTGCGGCGCGGCCCTTGCGCAGCGGCCGCGCGCTCTTCGTCTCCACCTGCGCCGCTCCCCCGCGTCAGCGACCTCCTCCAGGCCCCGCCCAACACCGCCGCGGGTCTCGCCGCCTCCGCGACGACTCCGACGCGGAGCCTCCCAGGAAGCGAGGTCCTCCTCCCAGGCCCACCCGCACCAGGGGTCCGCCTGCTCGCCACCAACAATCGTACATGGACGAGGAGGAGGAGGAGGACGACCAAGACGAGGGGAGCTTCGCTGGGGGCACCCGGTCGGCCGCCATGCCCAAGCCGCCCGCTGGCTTCGTGCTGGATGACCAGGGCAGGTGCATCGCCGCCGCCTCCAAGCGCATCGTCACCATCGTCAGTATATAGACAACGTTTCCGCATTCATTCATTCATAGCAAGCAAATATAAATAAAAATAAAAACGCTCTTTTTTCTGCAGATTGATGACACGAGCCAGCGCCCCTTGGAGTGCATCATCAGGAGGGTGTTCCGGAGCACACGGGACCACGAATGCATGCTCCTTTGCCCAGTTGACATGTACGAATTGCTGAATTGCATTCACTTACTCTACTCACCAGTCACCGGGCTTCTTCCTCAGATTCCCTCTCAAACCAAGCCTCTTATTCCCCTCTTTCAGGCCTGTGCAGGTCCTTAAGAGCGCCAATTTCAGCGGCTGGATTGCTGTATGTCTCTAATCCTCTCACTGCCTTCCATTTCCATTGACCACTCGAAGGTCATGCATCACACACAGTGGCATATAGAGAGCGAGCTTGCAGCTGATGCTCAAACTTCCTCCATTTCTCACCAGATCATGCCAAATGGAATTGATAGTGTCCCCCATCCTTATACGTAGCATGATGCACAATTTATTTTCTTTTGTAGGTTGATGATGACCAACTTAAGGAAATCATCCCGTCTGTTGCATATGCCCTTGCTAGGGTGCATATGCACTTCGTAGAAAGTGGGTAAGGATCACTGAACCACCATATGAACCCAATATCGTCTAACACTTTTTGTGGAACTCTGATATAACAAGGGCATGCCATTGTTGCTAGCTATTGTGTTCACTGCTTCCATAACACTATATGATATCTGGCTCCCTCTTTTAGATTCTGTTATACAGCACGCGGTGGCTTCTGTTTTCCTGAAGACGCAATTCAAGAATTCCATGGTAAGCAACATGCTTCTAGTTACCCTGTCAAATAGTCAAAATGGCACAACTCCCTGTTTGCAAAAAAGGTTTTGATGACATCTTCTCATAGAAAAAGGTTTTAATTCTAAGGACTGGACAATTACCATATGCAATTGCAACATCTCTTTGAAGCATGCAGCATGCTATGTCTCTTGTTTGATCTTTTTTTTGCACTTCACCATTGTGTTCATAATAATACTGCAGATTCTGGTGACGGCAGTGATGGAGTACCTTTTGAAGGCGTAGAGATTTGCTGTTTCAATTTGGTGAGCAAAATGTTTTTGTATCGACGTAGCTTCAGAAAAACAGTGGATTGCTAAATATTCCTTGGTATTTTGTTGATATGCACATGCTTGAGAATATGTAATTGCTGATATTCATGACATCTGCAGGATGGTGCGCATTATATGATTTATACACCAGTTGATCCTCTTCTGTTCATTGCAGTGAAGGTATGTTGGTTGTTCTCCTACTTGTTTAGACACTCCAAGCTAAATGTTTTCCTCAAAAAAAATAAACAGAATAATGATAGGTTGCACATTGTCTGAAAACATATGTCCTTTGTGCAGGATAAAGATGGTGTGCTACGCATTGCTGAAGATGTAAGCAAAGTTACTGCTATACTAACTGGCTCATTCGAATTGAAATTATAATTACAGCGTAGCCTGTGTGGAGAGGCGTTGTGTTTAGACCATTGGAAATGCTTCTTACATGCGGTGTGAACAGGAACTCATGGATGACCCTGCTGTTGTCGGTGCCATAGACGAAGAGACAGAATTCACCGCTTTGGTGGTACGTCACCAACTTGTTAGTTTGATCCTTTCCATCCTATGTAAAGTATGTAAGCGGGTTCTTGTTTCTGTATGCTATGTATATATGGTGCAGGAGGAGGAAGAGGCCCTTCTTGAATCAGTACTGGGTGAAAGATGACCATGCCGCCTGTCTTGACAGTCGTCGGAGGCAGAGAATGCAATGGAGGACGTGACCATCTATCCATCCACCAAGCTAAGCTAGACTGCAAGAAGATTGGCAAGGCATAGTAGGATATATTGGAAGGAGCGTGCTGATGTTAGATGTGCAAAGTAGCTTGAACTACGGACGTATGTCGAGCCGCTTCTCTTTGATGAAGCTTGCAAGTCGGCCTGTTCTTGCTGGCATCGCACGGTGATCTTGCACTTGCAAGTACTTGTTTAGCTAGCAACAAAGTCTTGCTGCATGCATGGAGCCCGGGCATACCTGCCCTGCCAGCGGTGGCCAGGCCCTGGCTCCGCCACTCACCACATGATCTAATGTTTTATTCTCGATCAACCCTACCAACTCATCCTTAATTGCATGAGACTATCCTGTTGTAACGCACAGGCACGTGAGAAAAACGCCAGTGCCCTTGCTTGGGTGATGAAGAAAAAGCTTCGTTCGATCTGAATTTAATCTCGCGAAGGATCCCGGTCAGGTTAGGTTGCTCTATCCGCAGCGAACGCATCCTGAGTACTCTACTCAATTGCAGCAGTAAGAGAAAGATCATAGTCTCTCTGGCCTCCCAACCAATCCTTTTATACATGCCTCAAGCGGTGACCATGCATTGCTGTAGTACAGTAAGACAGCAGCAGGAAACCAGGAAGGGAAGACGGACTGACCTGACCTTATGGTTTCGGCCTTCGCCAAAGCCATTGCTCTCACATCGTTGAGAAACCATTGGACTTTCATGTCTGGCGAGACTTGCAGGTACGCATACATAATCTCCATCATCCCTCTCAGGCAAGCCAGACAGCAAAACCAGCATGTAGACTCAGATGTCACGGCACATCGACTTGTTACAAGGTGGAACCATCATCTCTCACATCGTTGGGAAACCATTAGCCCTATTATTTACAAGATAGCCATATGGGGCTGCATAAGAACCTTATGCATGACAGGGCGATCCATAAGATCAAGGTGACTCACTCTTCACGGTTTGTGCGAAAGGGAAGTGGTACCGAAAGGGAAGTGGTACCGAAAGGGAATACCGAAAGGGAAGTGGTACGAGGACAATATAATATAGGAGATGCTAAAAGGGAGCAGCAACAATTAATCCTTTCACTTCCGCTCGCCCAAGTTTATTTATTTCGTCAAGATTCATACATATGGAATCTCAGCAAATGACAAATAGTTTCAGACTTTGCATTCCCATTTTATATGTTTTATTTTTTTGTGAAACATAATTTCCGTTTTAAGGCTATATGGTAGTCTAGATGTATATCAAATGAATAGCAATCTATTGTAACACAACATACTTTCTTTTTTCTCGTGGTCAAGCATATACATCTGACATATTTAATTCGAATATTCCAGAAGCAATATATATATAGACGAATATACACAAAGATGCAATACCTATCTCTGCACAGGGGATGTGGATGGTATCAAGCAGCAGACCTACTTTCTCACCATGATCTCCATCCTCATGAGGAGCGTATACTGTGGGTCCGTGATGCCCAGACTCCAAAAACCAAGAACCAGAACACAAACAAGATCGCCCAACACCGCATAGATCCATACTGGATCCTCGGGAAAACCTGCAAACATAGAGGATGATGGATATTACTCTATGGGCATCACAAAAACCATGCCACTAGCAGCAATATATGTGATAAGTAAAAGTTGAACATGTGGCAATGAAGTGAAATATGTCATGAGAAAATAATCATTTACTTACAAATCTCAGGGAGATTATTATAGTCAACGCACATAAACCTCCAAGAAGCATGTGAAGACAAATCACAGCAGCTTTCTGCACAGAAATTCAAACAAAACCATACTTCTCATTATCTTAAAAAAACCATACTTCTCAGCAGATGCTTAATCCATATGTAAGTTTCTTTATTACACCGGAAGTTAGTACTGGATGCTAGCCTTGCAAATTGTGTGGGATGAGGAGGATGCTAATTGTTGACAATAATACACAGAGAAAGCAGAATGGCACTGAGAAATGAAAGAAATTTGAATGTGACACATAATATTCCATGAATAAGTTAACATGATGAGAATGCAACCTGATGATAAAGGCACAGGTACAGCTGCGTCTAAATTTTCTAGTTTAGCCTGTCAACCCTATATCTCTACAATTGATCAAGTTGTCACACAATGTTTCAACAAAGACCACACACATTAGCTTGCGCATTGGCTAGCCAGTACCATAATTTCATAAGTAGACGATGAGAGACATATCATCAGATACACAGTGTGTACTGGGACAAAGCAGTAATAAGCATTGATATCTAAGCTGCAGTGCTGCACACCACTTCCAGAAGTTAAATGGATATTAAGATATGAATTATAAGACGAATTATTCATCACGGCATCTTAAAAATGACAGCAACTAAATGTTTGTTCCACATTGTTCCATGTAACTGTATTGAACAAAGAATTAAGGGTCTGTGCTTGCAAGATAAGTTTGAAGATATTTGAATGATCCTAAACGAAAGTACAAGGTGTAGAATCAAGTTGTAATTTCCAAATGCCACAGCTAAGAGGAAAGAACAAAACACTTTGGAGATTCAACTAACCTTGCCAACATGCGGAGCAACCAACCATGCAAGAACAATAACACCTAGGCCAATGGCAAGAAACACTCCAGTACCCTCCAAACTCCATCTTGCATGTACTACTCTCGCTGCCACAGCACCATGCTCTACAGCATTATTACTTGGACTAGAGGGTATTTGTTCAGTTTGGCCCTGAGAAATAGTGACATGTGAATTTTGAGGGTTGAACCATGACGATATCTCGCTAAGCCGCTGTCTTCGTATCGCTGCAACAGCGTCTGGATCCACACCTGTATCAGCCCCATAATGAAGGTAAGAGAGCTCCCCAGTGGATGTCCTTTCCCTGAGAGCTTCACATTCCTTCAGGGAGGCAAGGACCTTATTGAAATCCACAGGCCTTACATTTGCAGCGACATTTCCGCATATCTCGCATACAGTGGAGCCGTGGCTGATGAACCACTTGAGTGCGCAGGCATAATGTGCAAGAGCAAGCTCGTTCTTGCAGGAACATCCTAGATCCATGAGATGGTCCTGATGATGCAAAGGGCCTGATTCGAGGTCAGTGGTGCAGACAAAAATCTCCCCATGGGGACTTACAAACTCGAGGACATTGCGGCCATCTTTGGAGTTGGGGTCGTCCTTGCTGGCGGTAGCAACATCGTTTGCATCTCGAGAAGGCGGTAGAACGCCTAAGAAACCGAGGGCCGACTCCCCTCTGAGATCAGGCTCGACACAGTGACAAACTCGGCAAAGAGAGAGGCCAGAATCCCTGTCGGTGCTGCAGCTAGAAAGACGGGGGATGGAATGGTCTTGACCTGAGGACGGCGGGTTGACGCCAACATCCGTTTTCTCACTGCCATCCGGTGGCTGCGGGTCCACCTCCGCCTTGAGCCCCATCTGTATGTATCTCACTCCTTTATTCATCCATCTGAGTCGCCTCACATGATCGTCTCATCTCTCGGTCGGCCGCCGGCGGCCTTGTTCTAGCAATCTAGAGCAAGCAAATCAAGCGTAGGAGAGGAGAGAGAAGACAAACCCAAACGAACCTCGCCTCCTCAAGTATCCAACACCGACCGATGGATTGATCCGTTCCGAGCTAGAGTAGGTGGTGGTGGTGGTGGCGCGAGGAAGGGGGGGGGGGGAGGGGAGGGGATCGATCCGAAGCGGAAGCAAGGCACCTCCTCTCAGATGGAATCGCGAGTAGGCGAAGCAGTTGGTTGCTTCTTCTGGAACTCCAAAGAGGAGAGGCCGCCGGCATCGCTCGCGAGGAAGACGATGGAAGAAGGGAAGACGAAGCAATCACTGCCGGTGGGGAACGGAATCTAGCGCCCGGGCCCACCATCCTCCACCTCCACCTTTTCTGTCTTCTCTTCTCCTCTCCTCTACAGCTGTCCCGCCGCGTCCAGCGCCATTGTTATTTTTAATCTGAATTTTAAATGGCATATCATGCCCTCAATAAATTCCTGAAAAGGCCTTTTTCACTCTCCCCAACCAAACCAGTATCTGTTTGGCTAAACTAAATTTTCGGCTATTTCACCCCTTCTACTAAAGTCAGTTAATTTACTCCATCTAACTTCTATCCTTTTTCATTTTGTCATATTTTAAAAGTTAATATTTTATAAAGCGCCAGATGACTATGATTCAAAACATTTTAAATCTTTTTACAATGTTTTTCTGTAAAATTCAAATTGTGATATTTTGATCAATATGAATTCCCTATGCAACCAGTAATTGAAAAACCAAAAGAAAAGTTATAAAATGGTAAATGCTAGATAGGAGTTGTGAGCTTTAGATCTCTTCAAGCCCAAACATATGGCATTAATTTCTCATTTTTTGAAAGAAATATCTCTCCTTTTCTGCTATTTTTACTATTTATTATTTTAAATTAAAGTGGTATACGAAATCAACAAAAAATATCTCTCTTTTCTCTTATTAATATGAGAATTTTTGGACCTTCAGGGCAAACTTACTGCCCTTTTTTCGAGCTCTCTTTATAGTCGTGATTATGGATCCCAATCCACCATCTATGCATCGCAATAGTATTCAACCATTGCTTTGCCATGCTAGTACCAACTCTAAATTATTATCAAGCATGCATTCTAAGCTTTTGCAGACATGTACTCCCTCCGTTCCACAGTATAAGGATTTTTAGGTTGTTTAGCAGAGATTAAGGATAAAAAAAGACGTTGGTGCCTCTTAATAAATATATAATAAATGGAGGTGGAAAGGTAGGTGGAGTACGAAAGAAATAAATTTGAATAAGAAGTGATTGATGGGACAAGTAGTATTGTGAATAGTACTAGAAATCCTTATATTGTGGAATAAGATTTGAATGCTAAAAATTTTTATATTTTGAAATGGATGGAGTAGATCGTATGAGTTTAATTAGATAATAGGTAGATAATTTTATTTTATTTAAAAACAATATTCATCTTCCACGTTGGCTTTTATAATATTTTTAGTTCATATTTCAAATCATAATATCTAGATATTGAAAATCCCGACGACAATCGAATAATTATGTTTTTATAAAATTTTAATTACTCTCACACGGTATATTCAACATGGACACAATTGATTTTTTTGACTCTAATTTTCTTAGTGATTTAGGTATTTATTGTGGAATTTGCTTTGAAGCGAAATGCCGTTAATTTTAATTTATTTTTAGTTAGAGCTAAAATTATTCTTTGAGATTATTTCACATGGAATTTTAAAAATAATTTTTGTATTAACATTTTTATTTATAATTTTATTTTGAACAGGCTCTTCCTAAAAAAAATATTTATCAAGGATACATCTTTATATATTTATTGCAATTATTACGTATTATTCTGAATTTTGTTACTCCATCCATTCCAAAACTTTCAGATGGTATTTCGACATGGACTAAAGTGATTTTTTTCAACTCTAAATTTTTAGTGTTTAGTTATTTTGTTGTGGAATTTTCTTTGAAACGAAATGTTGTTTATTTTATTTTATTTTTAGTCCAAGCTAAAACTATTCTTAGATATTATTTCGTATGAATTTTTTAAATAATTTTCGTCTTAACATTTTTTATAATTTTATTTTTAATAGACTCACCCCAATAAATAATTATCAACGATACATCTTTATATATGTATTGTTATTATTACAAATTATTCTTATAGCAACTTTTACGGCTTAACATATACTTAAGTAGTGCTATTATTTTGAGCCACACGTGGACGTGGATGACCCTAATTAAAGTTACCAACTTCAACACTACGTGCAACCTGTCCGACTCCTAATCAATCAATACTCTTAATTACTCATGAGTTTTTGTTACAATCAAGGGACAAGCTGGTATAAATTTTTAGTACTCGTTGCTTTCTATTCAGACTCGTTCTTCCAGTTAATCTATGCGACTATGTGGCCTGACTGGCTTATTGCTATGAATTCTCGTCACCGTCCGTCGTGGACTAATGTGCATAGCTTAGTTTGTACAAAGTTCTAGATGGTTAATTAGGAGAGTCAGACCATAACTCGGTTTGAGTCCATGCATTGCCACGTAAAGGTTTTAGATACTCTTTTATGGGCACTTTGCGGTTGCAACATATGTTACTTCTATTCAAAATTGATTTCAACTCTAACTTTACTAACACGGGCATGCTTTTGTCTTTGTCTCACGTGGATAGCAATTGAATTTTTCATTCTAGATGGCATACGTAGATATTCTAGTAATATGATACCCTCGCATATCTATGTCCAATTCAGAACAATAATATCTTGTATTCAAATTAGAAAGATGGCACCTAGTCAAATTTGTTCATAGATTCAATTAAATCTCAACCATTATAATATGGGTTCATCACGATCTAATGGTGTAGATTTTGTCTTTTTCTATAATTAACGTGGTAATTTCTAGGCTCTAAAGCAAACATGGTGTCTTCTTTCAAGTCTGTCTTAATAATATAATAGATAGATTTTTTATTTCGAATTGTAGTTAATCTCATGTCGTGTTTTAGACAAACACTTCTCTCAATATTCCTTAATTTTATTTCGAAATTTAGTTATTTATAAACTGTATTTCCATAAGGACTGTATTTTTCCTTTTTCCCCTTCAATGTGATTTTATATGTGTTATTGTTATAATTTTTTAAATCTTACTTTTGGATATTTAAAGATCGTATTTTCCATGAACTCTTGTTGGTATGTCGTCTTTACATATTTATTTGTTATTATATTTTTATTCCGTACTTTCATGATTTTTTCAAGTTTATTTGGAATAGTATTGGAATATAATTTTGGAATTTATTTTATTTTTTATTATGAATTTTAATTAATCTTACTTTTGGATATTTATAGATTGTATTTTGCTGTGGACTTGTTGACGCCGAAAACCCGCCGGGGGCCGTCCGGCGTCTGGGTGACACGCGAAGGCCTGGGAGATCTGCTTAGCTCCAGTGCAGGTCCTAAAATGTTGAGGTTCGTAGGCGTGCCAGTCAATTTGACCCTGTAATTGACAAGGAGGAAAATGTTAGATCAATGAGCCAATCGGCTGGAAGCCGATCTAGACTCGTTTCATCAGCCGATGGCTGATGCGCACTGTAGCACTTATACATCGGCTTAAGGCCGATGACGGCAAGAGCAATAGCATAATAATAATCAAATATCGCGCTAGCCGATCATCGAAGGGATATTCAAAAACCGGCTATAAACTTAGTAAAATAAACAGGCAGAATGCGTAAGTAAATAAATCAAATAAACTCTAGCCGATCATAGTTTAGTGTTACTGATATTGCCGTGAAAATATGCCCGTGCCCGGGCCCTTGCTTATATCGGCTCCCGGGGTCTTCATCCGCTGTCCGGGCTCGTACCCGGGTCCTTACCTAAGCTCGTGCCCAGGACCTCGTCTGGGGTCGTGCCCGGGAACCTGCTTGTACTTGCACTTGGATCGGCAGAATAAACCAATCGGCTAGCCCTTAGCCGATCGTAACAATAATGCAGGCAATAATATGTGATAAGGTATGCAAAAATATAAATGATAGATAATTGACAATCCAGCCGACTATAGAACGGAACGATTATAAAATAAGATAATGAGTAAACGTAGTCGGCTTCAACAGATAACTTATCGGCTAAGCACTCCGATAACACCATCGCATAACACCCATCGGCTTATCAAGAGTAAGACTATTACCGTCAGTCTAGTAGATCGGACCCAACCGTTGCAGCACAGACCGACAATGATAACGATACCTCAATGGGCCGATAAATATAATGCGATCGTGATGAAGATAACTTACCGGCTATACACCCCGATAAGACGCCTGCGCATAAAGCATCGGCTTAGCAGGATCGGTTTATCGCTAGCAGTTTAGTAGGTCGGACCCAACCGATGCAGCACAAACTGATGATAAACCGCTCCCAGTAAGCCGATACGATCTACGCACTCGTGATGTGATATACCTAATCAATCTATGAGGTCAAACTGAACTGATGCAGCCATAGATAAACTAAATATATCGTGGTAAGCCGACTACCATAAACCGACTAGAATATCGGACCTAACCGAGGAAGTCCTAGCCGATAGGTAGCCGGGGTAACGAGACTTACCCTCTCGCAGGAGTTCGGACCTAACCAATGCAGCCCGGCTCGAGAAGCAGGATCCCGTCGAAGGGGTGGCGATGCGCCGAATTTTGTATTGATCGAATGATTGATTCCTTACAAGGTGCCCGGGCGTACGTATTTATACCCCGAGTTACATGAGTCTTTATAGGACACGATACATGATTTCCTATCCAAAACACAAAACGCTAGCTAATCCTAACCGGACACGAGGTCAAGTTTCCTAAAGATAAACACCTGCCTAATTAATAGGTACAGTAAATAACTGCCAAGTAACGGTCTTCACGGCTCCTTCCCGATTCCGGTCTTTTCTCCGTCTGTTGACTGTAATCCCTCCTTTAACCGAATCTGATACAGGGCCTTACCAAATTTTGGCGTTAACAGGACTCTTCTTGGTATGTAGTATTTACTTATTTAAGTTTTTTTTTAATTTTCCTTTTGAATTTTAATGATATTTTTCATGTTTATTTGGAATTTGTATTGAAAGTCCAATTTTGGAATTTATTTATTTTTTATTCTGAATTTTAATTAATCTCGTGTTGTGTTCTAGATGGATTCTTCTTTCAATATTCTTTTTTTTATTCTGAATTTTAGTTGTTTCTAAATTGTATTCCTACTTGAACTCTTTCTTTTTTTCTCCGATTAATGTAGGAAATTTTGGCGTCCAGAGCGAGTTTTTATTATATTTTTAATTTTATAATATTTTTAAAGTTTATTTGGAATTCGTATTGAAAATCTTGTTTTGGAATTTATTTTATTTTTTATTTTGAATTTTAATTAATCTTGTGTTCTGTTATAGATGGGCTGGTATTTCAATATTCCTTTTTTTTATTTCGAATTTGAGTTATTCTGAATTGTATTCCTATCTGATCTATTATTTATCTTTTTTTTTGATTAATGTATGAATTTTTAGCGTGTAGAGTGAACGTGGTGCTTTTTTTAACACTGTTAATAGATATAATAAGATCACCTCTGCTATTGGTCAAACGCGTGAAAATTTTCAATCCATCAATTGACTTTTCTGGCCGTTAGATCTGCTTCAAGATTTGTGCGCGTTGTCGGGCCTGGTGGGAGCACATTTGGCTAATGGCTCCCCCACGGCCTGTTTAACCCGTGGGGCTGCTTCCTCTTCCCGATTTCTTTTCTTTTTCGCGGGGGGTAGCGGCGGCTAGCGGCCAAAACCCTCGGCTCGCCTCCTCCGATTCCCACTCATCCTCGAAGCGCGAAGCAGAGACTCCCATGGCGGCAGCGGCTAGGGTTTTCCGCGGGTGCCGGTTCCTCATGTCCCGGCCGCGACGACGAGGGGCAAGAGGCCCGCATCTGCGGCGGCGAAGGTGACCAAGATGGAGGCGGCGGAGGCGAAGGAGAAACGCGGGATCATGCAGCCGGTGCCGGTCTCCGACGCCCTCCGCAGGTTCGCCGGCGGCGCCCCCGAGATCTCCCGCGTCGGCGCCATCAAGTTCATTTGGGCCCACATCAGGGCCAACGGCCTCCAGGTGAGCAGAGCAGACGCCACCAACATCTGCTACCTTCTTCCCTGTCACTGTTCACTGTTCACAGCAGCTGCGGCTCTAGATATTCTCGGTGCTCGGTGTGTGATCTATTAGCTGTGCGTTGCGATTTGTCCTTTATTGGATTAGAGTTTGGGAGCCATTTCATGGGATTCGGTTCAAGCCTCGCCTGCGTTAGCAGTTGTATGTTACATGTATCAACTTAGGAGAGGGGAACCCCATTTCGGCGCGTTTAGTTATCATTTCTTTGCGGATTAGATACTTTTGCTCCCATTTTAGTGGGATCAGTTATAGTTTCATTTGTATATTTGTGCTACTGTAAAAGGATTTGCATGTGCCATCTGTTGAATCTATTAAGTGGTGTATGAAAACTTCAGTGAAGTTTATACTCAGTCTCTCTATGTTTCCTACAAGGATTTGATGTATGTTTTGGCAGCACCGTAAGCTACTGGGTTCTATTTGACAAAGAAATATTTGATATGTTACAATAATCTAGTTAATGTCTTTCTCCTTGGGAAATAAAAATAAAATGCCACCCAAAAAGTCTTCTCCGGCATTTTACATGTCCTACAGTTGCCGAGTTGTAACTAGCTTTCTTATACTGAAGTTGTAACTTGACTGTTAGAGCAATCTGGAGCACGATGTCCAAAATGAATGTTGAGCCTGTTGATTGGTTCCTTCTTTTTTGCCATGAAGATCTTTCTTAATATGCAGTAATCAGTATGTCTGTGCTTCTGTTTGTTCCAAGGGATCTGTGTGACGTGCATTATAGATTATTCTTTGATAATCTGTTATTAACTTACTGTACATTGTTATAGGCATGATTGAACTCATATGCTCTTGAATGTCTGCTCTGCACCTGCAGTGGTATTAGCAGTGTTTTATATGTGCTACTTTAGCTCCCTTTCTAGTTTACCATGGTATTTAACTTGATTACACTTGTGTCACAATCGTTTACCGTACTGCAAGCAGTTTGTTCCTGAAATGAGATTCTGTGCTTGATGTTTTGCAGAACCCAGCAAACAAAAGGGAGATTAACTGTGATGAGAAGCTTAAAAGCCTATTTGCTGGGAGGGACAAGGTTGGGATGATGGAGGTAGCCAATCTGCTGTCCCCTCATTTTATTAAAGCTAACTAAACCAGTCAAATGCAGCCAGTATTAGTGCTTTCTACTCGGACTTGTTGGGATGCTTCCTTTGTGATCCATATTAGGTCCAAGGTTCCACTAGGGTTTTAGGTCATGTGGCTGTGTTAAGACTTAAAAGACTTCATTCAACATCTAGGCCAGTGTTCCCAGTGATGCATGTAAAAAAATAGCATTCCCAGTATTTTATCGCGTCCTACTACTGTGATCCCAGGCGTTTTATGTGGTCAATCATATGATGCTTAGTTTTTGGTACTAATTTTGCACTACCATAGAAACTTTGGTAGTGCAAAAATCCACGGATTGCAATCGTTTATTTGTCCATTTTGTTTTGCGATTTAGGGTGGACGATGGTGAATTTTTATATCTGTATGTTTTGTTTAAATTGGGGATTAGTCTATGAATGTAGTGATTTTAGCTCTACTTTTGGTTTTTGGGCAATGATTCATTCGGAATGTTAATGTCTAATGGTGAGAGCGCTGTTGTGGAGATGCTCTTTATAGAGTCCTCTCTATTTGTCAACTTCCAAGTTGCTGTAGTTCCAAGTTACATTTTTAACTTATTGTAGTTGTCATTATCGATTACGCGCAGCTTTAGTTATAAATTTGTGTTCTTAGTTATAAATATGTGCAACTGCATCTAACGGTTTAATTCTATAAATTTCTTTTGCTGTTTGTCTATGCAGAAAACATGCATAAAGGTTCACTTTTATGGTTCAGAAGATGCTGCCGTCCTACATATAAAGGTATATGTATTTTTTTGCTTGCCCCTATGCTTCGGTCTAGGAGAAGAGAGCTTTTCTTAGGGTACTTGTTTTATAAATTATTTGAAAAGATGAAGAAGTTTATAGCCTGAGAAGCATTGTACTTAACCTAAAGACACACATATAGAGACACACAAACACACACGGCTGGCCTCAACTGATAATTTCTGCTCTTTTATAAATGTTTTTTCATTTTTTTCTATTTTGCTCTCACCTAAATGAAATTGATGCTGTCCTGCATAACATTGTCTTCTACAGAGATTTTTATATGACTGATATAATGAAGTAATTAATTTATTGTTGTGATTTTTCAAAGTCAGGAGCTAATAGTTATCCTTTCTATGCAAATTGCACTCCTAGGTATTTATAGTTGCCATTTTCATTCATGTGCAACTTCAAATATCAATTTGTGCAACTTCACTTATAAGTTTGTGCAATAATTAATTATTGCTTCTATAATCAATTTGTGCATTGAATCACACAGGACTAAGCTTTTCTGTGTAGGCTTGTAACGGTCATGAGAGAAAGGGAGATGTATATTTTCTGAGATCTCACTGGAAGTTTTGGAATGTTCTTGATATAGAGTTTGCTTGACCGAGTTTTGGAATTTTGGCTGGTCTGTCTTGACTGGGTATTTTGAGGTGTATAGTGTTGCTGGGTGATTTTGAGACGTAAAGTGCATCAATTTATAGAAGCAAAGCAGTTGGACTATCGGAGTGCTGGACCATCCAAAAGTTTGATGCATTTTCTACAAAGTTTCCAGTTTGATGCACCTACTACATTTCCTTTGTTTTACATATTATATATGTGTTGCACATATCATAAATTAAAGTTGCACAATGTTATGGTGCAGGTTTCATATAATTATAGTGCAAGTTTGCAGTTTTTTTGGCTTTGATTAAATGAAATATGAGCAAAATGTTATTTTTTTAACAGTTTTTATCTGATGCTCTAAGGTAGTAATAATGTCTAAGCCCATGCATGCATCCACATGGTAGGGGATGATTGATCTGAGCATCTGAGACATGCTAGATGCAACAACTTTAGAAGAATTCCAAATTGTAGTAAAAGATAATCAATTTTTCAGAATTAGTGGCAAATGTTTCAGAACAAGTTCATGAATTAGCAGTCAGGCAAGTTCATGAAAATTGGTCATTGCCTTCAAGAAAAGATAGGTGGAATTAAACATCAAAAAGGAAAAAAAAAGCCTAAAAAGTCCCTTTTTCTATTTAGAGTAAATATTGTTAGATTGGGTATTCTGTACATTGGGTAATGATCTACGGGGATTGATCTGGTGTTTTTTTTTTCCGTTGACTTGACGGGAAGGCAAAAGTAGCAAATATACACATGACCCACAACCTGACACGTGGAGCACAGAAAAAGAACCATTTTTGTTGCAAGCACAAACAAAAACACACACGGTCCATAGCCTCATACATGAAGCCCATATATCTATTTTTGCTGTCGGCCTAAATCAAAATAAAATCTATAGTTTTTTTTGTCTACTGGGCCGAGTTGTTATTGGGGTACTGGTTCAAACTTAAAGAAACCGGTAAAGGGCGAGAGTTGTTATTGGGTTGGCGATCCAAACTCAAAAAAGGCTTGTTACACTGATGGTTTGACGGATTCAATTTTTTTAAACATTTGATAAATAGGTGCACCCTAAATAGATTGCGAGTGATCGATGGTTTTTATGGACAGGAGACGAGAATAGGACGTCCATGACAGCGGCAACCATGCCATCTGGACACTGTTGCATCTTGGATGGAGAGTGAACAATTACTACTAGTACTATCAATTGCTCCACTAATTAATAAAGACATTTCATACTCCTATGGTTCCAATCGTCGGTCGATTTCTTTCTCTCATGTGAGTTTCTTCACAAATCGATAGGAGTAATTCAGTGCTGCCGATTTCCAATTCCAAGCACCTGCATCGATCGTCTTCCTCCGCTGTCTCACTCAAATCTGACGAATTTCTTCTTGTCCCAGACACAACAACAAAAGGAAAATCTCACTCAAACCTGGATCCGTCGAAATTTCAAGGTATAAGAGTGCTGTTGCTGCTGTCTTGTTTGCTCGATTACACCGCTTCTTCTTCTTCTCCTGATTGAGTTGTTTGCTCGATTGATTGATTGATTGTCCGTTTAGTGATCAAAGCTAGCTGGGAACAGGAATGTAGGATAGGATTCTCTCTCCCCTTGCTCTACTCTACCCACTCTACTAGTCTAGTCTAAATCTGCGGCTCTTCTTCTGTTCCAACCATCAGCAGTAGCAGGCAGGCAGATAGATCCCTGCGTGCGTCTCTCTCTCATGGCGTTTGGCAGCCACACGCGTCTCGATGTCAGGCGGCCGCAGTACCACTCCTCATTCTGCTCCCCCTCTACCGCCGTCGCCGTCTTCGTCGCCCTCGCCTTGGTCGCCGTCTGGATGGTCTCTTCCACTCTCGTCGCCCCGGCGGACTTCTCTCCCTTCCACCCCACAACCCGCCCATCGCAAAGCCCACCTTCCACCGCTCCGATGGATCGCCACCCTCCTCCTGTGAACCAACAGCAGCCAGCTCAGGAAGAGGACGCCAATGAGCCTCCTCCAGTCACACAGCCCGGAGTGGATCAGCACACGGAACTACCCGATAATGGCTCCCAGTCCCAGCCGACGGACAACCCACCGGCGGCGGCGGAGACCGGTACTCAAGCGGAGCTCCTGACCGAGACCACCACAGAGTCAGACCGGGGTTCATGGTCAACCCAAGCTGCAGGGTCCAACAAGGACACTCATAAACAGCAGCAGCAGCAGCAGCAGACTGCGGCGCCAAGCAACTGGAAGCTCTGCAATACTGAGGCTGGCCCAGATTATATCCCGTGCCTCGACAATCTCCAAGCCATCAGAAAGCTTCGGACGACCAAGCACTATGAACACCGAGAGAGGCATTGCCCCCAAGATCCTCCTACCTGCCTTGTCCCTCTACCGGAGGGCTACACAAGTCCGATTTGGTGGCCTAAGAGCAGAGATCAGGTTTAACTTGCTCACATATGCGTCTTACTGTTTGCCTTATTACCAATTATTCCTAGCATGATGATTCATTTACTTTGTGTTTTCTCGACACAGATATGGTACAACAATGTTCCGCATACGAAGCTGGTAGAATACAAGGGTCATCAGAACTGGGTTAAGGTCTCAGGGGAGTACCTAACCTTTCCGGGAGGTGGAACTCAGTTCAAACATGGTGCATTACACTACATCGATTTCATTCAGGAGGTAATGTTCCTGTGGTTTTCGTGTGTGTCAACAGGCGTTATTGTTGTGCAATAGAACCATTCATTAGAGCATTTCTAACAAGTTGACCAATTATAGCCACAAAGCTTTTGCATTGTTAGAAGGAATATTACAAATTGCTAATGATTGTTGAGTAGGTGCCTCACACAAATTCCTTTGGAATTGAACTACATGTCAACAATGCTTGCTTGTAGTTAAACAGAATGTGGCTCTTTTTTCTTTCCTACAAAAAGGATGATCCAGTAGATTTCGTAATTCAATTGTGGTTGTGGCGTAAGTACAACTGAGGTTGTTCGACTGACATGTCTGATTCAACTATGCAGGCAAAGAAAGACATAGCATGGGGAAAACAAACTCGTGTGGTTTTAGATGTTGGTTGTGGAGTTGCCAGCTTTGGAGGATATCTATTTGATAGAGATGTGCTTACTATGTCATTTGCACCTAAAGATGAGCATGAGGCCCAGGTGCAGTTTGCTCTTGAGAGAGGAATCCCTGCTATATCAGCTGTTATGGGTACAAAAAGGCTCCCATTTCCCAGCAGGGTCTTTGATGTTGTTCATTGTGCACGCTGTAGAGTACCATGGCATATTGAAGGTGCTTTCTGTCACAAGGAGCCCCTTCCTGTACAATACCGTACCTTACCTTTTGTGTTACCCTCTTTTGACATAGATGTGTGTTATTTCTCAGGTGGTAAGCTCTTGCTAGAATTGGATAGACTGTTGCACCCTGGCGGTTACTTTGTGTGGTCTGCCACTCCTGTGTACCAGAAGCTGACAGAAGATGTTGAGATATGGGAAGGTAAATTTATTGTAGTTTTTTACATTCAAAATTTTGCATTTTTGGACATTCTATTGCTGGTATCTTGATTCTTGAGTCTGGACAGTTCCCAGACTTCATGCCAACTGAATTGTTGTAATGAAATAGCGTATTCACTACCTAATAGTTATGTTTGTTGTGCATTGTTTCAGCAATGTCTACTCTAACAAGGTCAATGTGTTGGGAAATGGTCAATAAAGTGAAGGATAGAGTAAATAGAGTGGGTATAGCAATTTTCAGAAAGCCAACGGATAATAGCTGCTACGAGGGTAGATCTGCAGCAAACCCTCCAATCTGTGGAGAGTATGATGATCCTGATGCTGCCTGGTAAGTGTTTTAGCAAGTTATATCTTCGGTACTGGTCACCAAATCTTGTACCTAATTTTTAGGCTCATACATTCCCTTCTTGTCATTCAGGAACATATCATTGCAGTCATGTGTGCATAGGTTGCCCACCGATCCTGCCATTCGTGGTTCACAGTGGCCAGAGGAATGGCCATTGAGGCTGGAGAAACCACCTTACTGGCTGAAAAACTCTGAGGCTGGAGTCTATGGGAAGCCTGCTGCTGAGGATTTTCAAGCAGACTATGAGCACTGGAAGCAGGTTATAAGCAATTCGTATATGAATGGCTTGGGCATTGATTGGTCTGCTGTTAGAAGTGTTATGGACATGAAAGCTGTGTACGGAGGGTATGACATAGTACTTGCCTCAGTTCCTTGTTGCCTTCTTTTTTTTTTCATGTCTATCTAGTTTTTTTCTTTTTGATAAAAAATTTTCATACCTATATAATTTAGTTTTTTAATTGCAAATTATTATGTCAGATTATCAATAATTCTGAGCAAAATGATGCATCCTATTGCGCTACAGCTCGTTAATTTTTCGCATCCACTTCCTCTTGCAGGTTTGCAGCAGCTTTGCGAGGTCTGAAAGTGTGGGTTATGAATGTAATTCCAATTGATTCACCTGACACACTTCCAATTATATATGAGCGTGGGCTGTTTGGAGTCTACCATGATTGGTGCGAGTCATTTAGCACCTACCCCAGAACCTATGATCTTCTGCATGCGAACCATCTTTTCTCCAAGATTAAAAAGAGGTACTATCTCGATCTCTCCAAGAATGTGAACACAAAACCCAAAATATATGTGAAGGCTTTCACTTTGCTTCCTGATTGTTGCTGCCAATGAACAAAACTAATTTTCCTGCTGAGTATATGAAGAACTCATCCATGTTTTCCACTCTTTGGAGTCCTTTTTTTGGGGTTCAATTTTACTAGTGCATCACCCATGGATTTTATTAGTATCCTTTAGATAGCACTTGTGCACATTATACCAATGTGACTAAGACTTGTAAGGCTATGCCAGCAGAACAACAAGGCCCTACATGTAATTTGTGTCATTGGATGACAGTGACAGGTGTAAATTAGTGGCAGTGATGGCGGAGGTGGATCGAGTAGTGAGGCCAGAAGGCAGGCTAATTGTTAGAGATAGTATGGAAACAATACATGAGGTGGAGTCTATGGTGAAATCACTACACTGGGAGGTCCGGATGTCTTACTCCCAGGACAATGAAGGTTTGCTGTTGGTTCAAAAGACGATGTGGCGGCCAAATGAAGTTGAAGCTAAGCTACCGTTGTCATAGCTCTGGCACTGAGACCCTTATAGAAGGAAGGGAAAAAAAAACGAGTTGTGAGAAGGCAAAAAAAAAAAAAAGGGTGAGAAAGGGGATGCATACTAAAATAAACTGTACTGGGTTTTTGTTGGGATATCCTTGTTTTTGGGAGAGGCTGTATTGTATTGTATTTTTGGCTGGGATATCATACATTAGCAATGAATGGTGTTGTTCCATGTTGAGGCTGGCAAGATAAACGTGCATCCCTCTTTGTTGATCTGTAGAGCTAGTGTAGCATAAGCATAGTAAAATTGTTTTGGGATTGGATTGACCATTCTTTGTGTGGAAATAGCTGAAGCAGCTGTTTGCTGTTCGTTGTTGTGATGCATATTGATGCTATTTTTTTTTCCTTTAACAAAGATACAAAGTGGATTTCTGAAACGAAGGTTGTCCTGTGCAACTGTAGTGATGTCTTGTGGTGGCGATGACGAGGCCGAGGCCGAAGCGGAGGGGCAGGAGCCGTGGGCAATTCAATTGCTGGCTGCTGTTGCTTCACGCCAGGACAAATGGAGTTCGTGCGCTGGTATTTGGGCTTACATGCGGCCTATATTCATTGTGCTACGGCCCATCTTAGTTTGTGTGGGTAGGGGATTTGGATTACGTGAGGGCCATTTATGTTTATGGGCTAACCTAACCTAACCCATCAAGGACGAGGACGAGGCAACCGCAAGGGCACAACAGACAGACAGGCAGGCGCCTGCAGACACTCCATGCGTCTCGCGGCGGCTGCGGCGGCCCTCCGCCCCTTCCTCCTCTTCCCGCCTCACCGCCGCACCTCCTCTCTGCGCCGCTCCTCAGTCCCCTTCGCCCGCCCGCGCCGCTGCTCCTCCTCCTCCTCTACCATCACCACCACCACCACCACCAAGCCCCCCTCCCCGCCCCCGCCCCCGCCCTCGCCCAAACAAAGCAACGACACCCGCCGCCGCCGCGCCCGCAACTCGCCCGAGGGAATCCTCAAGGGCCAACTCGACAGGTGCTCCCGCGAAAACGACCTTCCCACCGCCCTCCGCCTCTACGAAGCCGCCATCTCCCCCGCTTCCCCCGTGCCGCTCTCCGTCAGCCACTACAACTGCCTCCTCTACCTCTGCTCCAACGCCGCCTCCTCCTCCCCCGACGCCGCTCAGCGTGGCTTCGACATCTTCGCCAGGATGGAGGCCGACGGCGTCCAGCCCAACGAGGCCACCCTCACCATTGTCGCCCGCCTCGCAGCCGCCCGCCGCGACCCCGCAATGGCCTTTTCCATCGTCCGCCGCATGGCCACCGCCGGCACCGCCCCGCACCTCCGCTCCTACGGCCCCGCCGTCTTCGCCTACTGCGACGCAGGAGACGCCGACGGGGCCACCGAGGTCGAGGCGCACATGGACGCTTCCGGGGTCGTGCCCGAGGAGCCCGAGCTCGCCGCGCTGCTCCGCGTCAACTCTGCCCGTGGGAGAGCGGACCAGGTGTACAGGCTCCTGCACAGGGCGCGCGTGCTTCTTCGCCAGGTGGGCGACGCAACCGCCCAGTTAGTTGAGTCGTGGTTTGCCTCCGACGCAGCGTCAGAGGCCGGGCTGGACGACTGGGACGCCACCAAGGTGAAGGAAGGGGCGTGCAATGGCGGCGGCGGCTGGCATGGCCAGGGGTGGCTCGGCAAGGGCCAATGGAGCGTTGGGCGAAGCGAGATGGACAAGGATGGCACATGCCAGCGCTGCGGGGAGAGGCTTGTGTGCATAGACATCGATCCATCAGAGACACAGAGCTTTGCCGAGTCGGTCGCTCAAATAGCAATCAAGCGGGACGTCAATTTTAGGAAGTTTCAGGTTCACTCTCCATCCTTTCACCCTACTCACAAGTCCAACTGGAAATATTTTATGTGCAATGTAGCTTGCCATGTAGGGAGTTCAGCTCAGTAGGAGCCACAATAAGAACTTTGATGTTCTATCTTCTTGTTTTGGCTGATAAAATAATTTAATATGGCCTAGATACAAATTTCTATTTTTGGAGATCTAGAGTCATGAGGCTTAGGCATTCCATGTTGCTCGAGGCATTGCAACTGTTTTTTGCCAGGCCAAGTTTTTTTCTTTTTTGCTGGGACACGTTGCAACCGTTTGGCAGATTCAAATCTGGAGCGCTGTGATAAACTTTGTGTAGTTGCCACTGTAAGGCATGAGTTTACTACTTCACAATTCTCTTGGGCAAGGATTACTTCACAACCTTTTGTTCTGCTACTTGTTTTAACACAGAAATGCTGCATTGTAAGCTTCTCTGTCTAATTGAGGCAACCTGATCTCTGCAGGAATGGCTCCAGCGCCATGGACCATTCGATGCTGTTATTGACGCCGCTAACGTTGGCCTTTACAACCGTAACGGTTTCATATTTGCTGAGGTCAGAAGGCATCTATCTTGCAAAGCTGTACATCTATGTTCCTATTGTTTGTTGTTAAACCAGATGATCCGACAGAGTTGCTATTGTCATTAAGGCAGTTAGGCACTGTCAGTTATGACCTCGTTTTCCTTGTAGGTGAACCGTGTTGTAAAAAGCATACAGAGAATAACTAAATCGGAGAAATTGCCACTGATCATTTTGCATATGAACCGAGCAAACGATGGTCCTGCAAAACAACCACAGAATCAAAAACTTCTGGAGAGTTGGCAGAGAGCTGGAGCACTATATGCTACACCTCCTGGTTCTGATGATGATTGGTGAGGCCATGTTTCCTGCTTAACATAAAAACAGTGAATTCACCGGAAGGAAAAGAAAACACAATTTAGCTGAGTTGCTTATCAGAAGCTATGGTAGTAGGCTCTCTCAATGACGTAGCCAAGGTGTGGCTTCTGCTTATAGTATTGTGTGCAAGCTTCACTAGGTGCAGGAGTGATTTGGGATATGATTATGGCTACTCCCAAATTGATGAATTGATATTTTAACCTTGAGTTGTTCTCTAGCTTTTGAATCTCTGAAATAATATATTTTCCTGTTCTAACTACAGGTATTGGCTGTACGCTGCTGTTAGATGCCGGTCATTGCTTGTTACAAATGATGAGATGCGGGACCACTTGTTTCAACTACTTGGCACTAGTTTTTTCCCCAGATGGAAGGAGAAGCATCAGGTTTGTCTCTCATTGCAGAAATGAACAACGAAATCTGTGCTTTTGTAGAAGGCTGCACAGTACATCCATTGAGTCCTGGCTGGGTTTTGGTGTTTTGAAGCTTCCTTTAGCTTGGTAGGTGTTGGAGAAAAGCTTGATCAGTAGGTGGCTCCAGGAAACTGTGTTCCTGTGTGGTGGTTAGTTTTACTTTGTAGACGCTCTTTTCCTTCAGGTTGTGTGCAAGGTTGAACCCTGATGGTGGTGGCACCGTTCAAGGGTTGGACTTAACCGTTTTTGCTTTCTTCTGGATGGCCGTGGTCTGTAATAACTCTACTAATTTCATCCATTTCTGCTAATGGAAATGGGAGAGCGTAGCCTCTCATTCATCAAAAAAAAAAAAGTACAGCCATTGAGTGAGATCTCTCAAGTTTTTGTTTTTGTGTTAACTGCACTCCAATTTAACAAGGTGTTGTGCTTTGGTGAAGCTTGCTTACAAGCTCAGGCTCACTGTTGAGGCCCAATTGTTCTTGTCCCTAAGTTCCGATTAGCTCTTGCGCCGTTTTTGTGGAACCTAAAAACTTCTTTTGAGTGAATTTTGCTCTTGTTTCTGTCAATAAATTAAACACAATATAATCCTAGGCATCTATGTGCAGGTCAGGTTAACATTATCCGACCGTGATTGGAATTTTCACCTGCCGCCTCTTTATTCAATTGTCATTCAGGTGATTAATCTAAACCGTAATCAGATTGTGGAGTGCCAGTAATGCATGAATTATACTGAATGGCCCAAGAAACGTTGTTTGATGCAGGAATCTGAAGAGGGAAGCTGGCATGTACCAACAACAAACGGTGATGATATTGAAAAACCACGGCAGTGGATTTGTGCTACTAGGAGAAGTCGAGGGAAGTCGTCTCAGGAACTTGCAAGGGCAGTTGGGCAAGTGTGATGGGTTCCATCTCCATTGATGGGATGGTGCATGCGAATACGAGAAGTGCGTGGGAAATTTCGGCCTTAGATGTCTGCCCTGATCGTTTGTTGAGTTGGGCTTGAAGAGAGGCACACCATTAGCCAGCCAGCAGATGTTGATGAGGTTGAGTGGTGTGCAGGCTGCTGAGCAGCAATCGATGCCCGTCAAGTTGTAGGAAGGACTAGGAGGCATGAGATATACTATGTCTGTAGGACATGAAAAATTTTGGCAGTGATATGAGTACTCTCTGAATGTGGATGTCATGGCAGTTTAGCTGAGCTACTACATGTACGATACGATGACTGTTTAAAATGCAAATTAATAATTTGTTCAAGGTCGAAGGCTGAAACAACAAGGACTAGTCAACAAGAGCTCTGCGTCGTGTAAATTAAAGTTGAATATGATGGAGAGAATAACAAGGGGGCCTTGCATTGCATCTAACATAAGTACTGTAGTACTATATGGTATATATGGTCCCTTGTGTGGAGAGAGGTCTGGTGGTGCCATGTCATGTATGATGTTATCCTTGTGGGTGGAGAGTAGCGAATGGGAGCAGGCCGCGTGGAGGCATGGAGCCCGCAGGCATCGCCTTCCGGCCACAAACCACTACCATGTCTCTCTCTCTCTCGCTCGTCTGCTCTCTTCATCCAAATCAACTTGGACCACCAGCTTGCTTCCACCTTTCTGTGCTCGGAGGCCACGCCAGGCACGCGCGGCGAGAGGAAGAAGAAGAAGGAAAGGAAGGATATATGGAGGGCCCTGCACCTGCACGAGCACGACGATGCCAATAGAAGCTGTGGCGGTCGCATCATCGATGGCGTCGCGCAGCGCCGCCCTGTGCTTCTCCTCCGCCGCCGCTGCCCGGAGCCGGAGCCGGCACCGCAGGGGGTGCTTTTTGGCCGTCAGCTGCGACGCCAGGGCCTCAGACCTGCTCTATTCATCGCTGGTATGTTGTATGAATGTATCTATGCACGGCACTGCATGATGCTGTCTGATATCGGATATATATATATATGCTTCCGTACGTACAAACAAGGCTGCCAAGCTGCTTGGCCCTCCGACCAGCTTCGACGCCGGCAAGCTGACGGTAGAGTTCGCTCACAGCCACGGCCACAGCAGCAAGCGCTCAGGGTTCCCCAGGGCCTACACCCTCACCCACTGCGACTTCACCGCTAATCTCACCCTCGCAGTCTCCGACACCGTCGCCGCCGACCGCCGCCTCAAGGCGGACGACGTCTTCGCCGAGTGGAAGCAGCAGCAGGACGCCGGGGGCATGGCCCTGCACGTCCACTGCTTCGTCAGCGGTGCCAACCTCCTGCAGGGCCTCGCTGCCGGCTTCAGATACTACGTCTTCTCCAAGGAGCTGCCGCTGGTAAGCAATATTGATCTCTAGCTTGTAAAATAAAGGATAATACTCCTACTTACACTAGCTGCTGCCTAATGGTTCCATTATTCCTGCAAAGTGCAAACCAAATATGTATTAAAGGTGGTGGCGGTGCATGGCAGGTTCTCAAGGCGGTTGTTCATGGCGACGCATTGCTGTTCGCGGAGCAGCCGGAGCTGCTGGAGGCGAAGGTGTGGGTGCACTTCCACTCTAGCTCCAACACTAAGTACAACAGGCTCGAGTGCTGGGGTCCTCTCAGGGAGGCCGCCAACGCCAAGGTCCATGCCTTCTCCTTTCCTTTCCCTTCCCTTCTTCAAGATATATATATATATAGAGAGAGAGAAAGAGATACTGATCCGGATTGCTCGTGCGTGCTTGCAGACAATGCACAATAGGCATGCACTGCAACTGGACGGCCCGCTAGAGCAACTGCACAACGCAATCACCAAAGGCACAAGAAGAAGGCGTAGGAAGTGGTCTAGCCCGGACGCCATTTTCAGCGCCCTGCTCGCCCTTCTCCTTTGATTCCATTCTTAGTTTCTTACACATTATTAGTTCTTTCTTACAGCAAGCAACAAACGGATGCATTCTTTGCTATGCTCCGCTCTGCCTGCCTAAGTGCATTCTTTCATCCACCGGACACTTGACATGTATGTATGTATAGTATGTACCCACTATAAACAAAAACGAAACAATCAATCGGTGCCTTTTGAAGCATTCTTTAAATTAACTCTGCTTCTACTTGCTGTTGCTGATCAACTCAAGTCATGTTTGGATTTCCTAAATTTGTTCCTAACTACGTTCTTCATTCAGAACCAGGGATAACACAGGAGCAGCTGCAAATGCTATATGCTAATACATACTAGTACATATTATATCCGCTGATTGAATAACTGAACTAACAGGCAGCTAGTCTTCCAAGCCTTGTTACGCTAGAAGGGTAGAAGGCAGAAGCGACAGGCTCAACACGAGCTCTCCATCCATGTCGCTTCTCCGCCTCAACCTCTCCACCATTTCACCAAACTCAGCTATCAACTCGCCACCCTCGCCAGCCAGCTCCATCCTCTTGATCCTCTCCAGCATTTCATCAAACTCTGCCATGTGCTCCTCATGCAGATCGTCAATCTGCGCCCTTATCTTCTCCAGATGGCTTCTCTCCCGCCTTTTCTCACGGAGCATTCCAACGAGCTCGGCTGCATACTCCTCCTCCAAAGCAGTAATCCATCTCATTGCATCTCCAAAACCATCCACCATCTTCCTCGTCTCCTTCACTTGTGCGATCAAGCTCTCCTTCTGGATATCTCTACAAATGCGCTCCCAAGGAGCATAGTAGCGCCTCACCATAATGTTTCTCACCTTCCTGCACATAAATACCACGTGTTCAAAAACATGCCAGAAGAATGTCAGTGGTGGAAAATCTAGTGACAGTAGCTCATGAAAGCAAAAAAGGAAAAAAAAGTAGGGGATAAAACAAAAATATAATCAATTCTACACACAGGGAGCTATAAATGGGATCTCTGAAAAACAAAAATATAAGTGGGATCACTGAAAAACGAGTAAGAAATGACAGACCTGTCCATTGCACCGTCATCATCCAAAGTTGCCGTGGTCTCCGTTTTACAAAACAGGACACCATGACGGTTCACGCCAGCTATACCTTGTCGTTCCAAGAACTGGATGTGCTTCCTCAAGGACTCATCCCTGAGATATATGTGCAAAGCATGGAATATAAAAAAATTGTGCCCATACATAAACATACAATTATCAAAAGTTACTCAAATTTATTTTTAAACTAGCACTTCAGTTTGGAGGAAGGCCAGGACAACAACACAAGGGTTCTGACATCAGTATCCCCAGAATAAATCCATTGAAAAATCTATACACTGTTGTGCTGTTTCTGACTGATGGAAACCAGAGTACGAATGTGTTTCTTCTTCTTCTGAAATTTAAATCCTTTTGGCATTCAACCTATCAAATGATGAAAACTATGTGCACACGTGCACATGTGTCCACAGAACCACTGAAAGAGATCATTACAAAGAATCGGCAGGTATCAAGAAATACCTCAAACTCTTGAGGACCATGAAGAAACTCTTATTTTAGTATGGATGAGAAATTCTCAGTAAAAAAAGATTGGAGTCAATTTCAACTGTACTAAAAATAACAAAGAACTGACTTCTTACATGACAAGCTGCTGGCCATTCTCCACTTGCATTTGGTGTTGGGTAAGAGAGACATCAAACCCCTGTGGCGGCAAACTAGAGAACTCTTGTTCATCCTGAAGGTAAAGCTGTATGGAAAGGAAAGAACCATAACTTCCAATACTGTATTGTGATATAATGCAGAGTATGTAAATCTGAATTGCAGTTGTGATTGACAAGAAAAGGTATGGCATACATCCTGGTTATAAAACTGTGGTTGTTCTTTGCCTTCTGTAGCTGTCCTAAAAAGGCCTCCCTTGAAGATCTAAAACAGCGAATAAAATGGGAATTGTGCCTGTAAATTATTGTTTATTCATAGAAGAACTTGTTGCATTCTTGTACCAATCAACATATAAAAGAAGGTAGGTTTTCTGAGAGATGGAAGATAAAGAATAATTGAGTTCATACTGTTCTAGCTTTTTCTGTTTCATATGAGCCGTTACATAAGTATAGTTTACATTTAACAGTTTAAATACCTGTCGCTTGTAAATCTTCTCCTCGATGGTCCCACAAGTCACCAAGCGATACACAATCACATCTTTAGTCTGCCCAATTCGATAAGCACGGTCGACGCTTTGGTTATCTGTACTATAAAGTAAAAAAAAAAAGATTAACTGAGGAAATTACATGTGAGGCATTCGCAATTTGTACTTGCTGGGTACCTTGGATTCCAAGCAGGATCGACTACTATAACCCGATCTGCCTTGGTGAGTGTATTGCCAAGTCCACCAACTTTTGAGGTCAACAATAATATTGGAGTTTCAAGCCCCTCTTGGAAGTCCTAGAGAGTGCAATGTAAATGTTATGGAATCCATGGTGTAACATAACAGACAGAAAAATGTGAAAAAACAAGGAGGTACCTTCACAATCTTCTTCCTCTCAGATACCTTGGTGGTACCATCAATACGCAGGAACTTATGGCCCTCAATAGATAAAGCATCCTGCTTTGTTGGAACGATTATAACAACTATTCGAAGATGAAACAGATATTTCAACAATGCAATGCTTGCTATTAAAATTTATATAGATTAGTGAACAATTAAAGGCATTTTAATTCTATACTGAAAGCATATATGATACAAGACACAGGTAATCATGGACACACAGATGTCATGCTTACTGATAGGAATTAACTATCTATATGATTCTTCCAATAACAAAGCATAGCTTTGAAATGGTAAGCTTTTACAAGAATTTACCAAGACCTAATAAAATGTTAGCTATATCACAAGCACATCACATGCAAGATAAAGCAAACAAAGATTAATATAAGAAAAGGTTATACCTGAATAAGGTTAAGCATTTTGCACGTCTGCGAGAATATCAAAACATAGTGGCCCTCTTCAACAAGGTTCCTCTGCAACATAAATAATTATAGCATGATTTTTCCACAGGAAGCGGCACATTAATCCCTTTAGGAATAATCTATACAAGTGTAAATGTTATGATATATTCCAGATAACGTACACATCAATATCATTTTTCTGTAGCCAGTCTAGATACAAGTAAATATTGTAGCGAGAAGAATTTAATAAGTTTAATTGCTCCACATACTAAGCACATTTTTTCTTTGGACTGAAGGGACTATAAAATGGATATGCATAAAAGAAACACTGACCAGTAAGGGCAGGATAAAAGCTATCTTGCAGGAGGCGCCTTGGACAATCTGTAGCCCTTTGTCATCATAACGATTATCTTCCAGGAAATCATCAGTATCTCTTTTAGTCAAAAGTAGAGGATGATTGCATATTTTCTTCAAAATCTGTTTGTGTTGAATTAAAACAAGTGAACACACACACGCGTGCACCATTACATATTTTCTTCAAAATCTACCAACAGTAAATGGGACATGGCCTACTATATATATAGGAGAAAATGCACACTAGAAATTTCAATACACTCCAAGGAGTGACCTCTTGATTTCAGTGGAAGCAGACAGCAGGACAAAATATAAAAATAAAAACTTCAATACATAAATACCGTGCTAGCTTCCAAGGATGAACCCTTCAATGCTCCAGTTTGTGAATGAACAGGATCTTTATTCAGGAAGGCTTCATACAATCGCCTCTGCACCCGAAACAAAAACATGAATAATCTCTAGACACACATCCCTTTTACACTACCAATACCTTCATTGCACAAAACCTAGAGCAATCATATACTAGTGGGGTACCGGAGTAGTGGGTGATTGAAGCCTTTAATGTGCTTTCATTTTTTTGGGTACAACACATAATCACTTCTCAAGAGTCAAATGCCCATGAAAATCAATAAATGGAAGAGCGATTTGCATTAGAACAGCAAGACACTTACCTGGCAAGATGTCAATTTTAACCAGATAACTAATTCATTCTTCTGAGGTGGCTTTGCATCGTCTTTTGCACCAGTATCAACAAATATTTCACTTTTCATACGGCGGAGGAAGTATGGTTTAATCCGCTCTATTAATTCCTGTGAGTAATAGTTCAGAACCAACCAAAACACACGATGCAACAAGATTAGTAAATCAGGCACAAACTTATTGTGCCAAAAGAGAGCATACTTTTGCTGCATTTGAAGCCGTTTGCTTCTCTTGATCAGTAGCATTCTTGTCATTTCCACAAAGAATTGGCTTCTCATACCTAAGTTTGAACCTGCAGTAATCAAGAAAATCTAACAACACTTGATTTTACAAAAGCAAGACACATAAGTATTGCATAAAAAACAAGGGTGGTAAGTGATTTACGCATCCTTATCACCCAGGACATCTGGGCAACAGAAATAAAACAAAGCCCACATTTCCTGCCAGAATAGTCATGTTTAGTTGAACGAGTAAAAGAAAATCATAGAAAGGTTAAAGGAAAACAGTATGATCATATTATTTGGAATGAGGGTACCTTCAACTTATTTTGAAAAGGTGTTCCAGTGATGATGATGCGATGAGCAGAAGGTATTTGAAACAAACTTTGTGCCCTTAGCGTCTTTGGATTCTTGACAATGTGCCCCTGGTCAAGAATAACATAGTCCCAGAGTGTTTCTTCCTCGTTTTCATCATGGTTAGAGTTGGCGTTGCCTCTTATTAGCATGTAACTGTTCCGGACGATGTCATATGATGTTAGCAGAATGCCACCCTCCTGGTGAAAGACAACAATGATTCAACTTGGCACCTATGTACAGCAGAAGGTGTGCATGTGATGGTAAGCAAATTTAATTTACATATAACATATGGCTGTACGAAGGAATTAAATTTTAATCGGTTGAGACTTGCTAGTAGTGTGCAAGCATGGGATGGCTTGATGCCGAGATTGATTGCAGATGAAGTGTGTAGTTTGGGGGGTGAGACCTTGAAGGTGTAGTGAAGTTGATAGGTGCGATCGTTTACGCTGGCTCCAGAGTAGCTGCAGGAATGCAACAGAAGAAGTAGTAATTAAGAAGGAAGTGCGAAAATAGAAAGAGTAGATAATAATTGCATTTGTCTTACTCTCTGATGTGGTGTTGCAGGCCGACGAGTGAGAGGTGATTTACCCAGTGTGTCAAGTCTGTCTTTGGGGCGACAATTAACGCTCTCTTGATCAAGCTGGAATGGAATAACCCGGCCAGAAAAGCAGAAACCTGGATTTGTTGAGCAGGTAAGTGGCATCAATCAACAGCATCAGAAGTTTGTTTTTTCAACTAAAAGATAAAGAAAATTAAAAAAAACAAGAGAAGCTGCCTGGATGGTCTTGCCGAGTCCCATGTCATCGGCGAGGATCCCTCCGGTGGCGGTGCAGTGCAGCGCCCAGAGCCAGGCGAGGCCGTCGCGCTGGTGCGGGTAGAGCAAGCCGAATACGCGGCGGCGGATCTTCAAGGTGGCGCCGCATTCTACATGTTCCCCCACGAGTAGCTCGTCGTCGTCCTCCTGTTGAGGCTGAGGTTGAGGAGGATGATGGGGATGCGGTTGGGATTTCAGGGCCATTGGAATCGAATCGGGCCTCCTCTCCTCTCCAGTGGGAGTGGAAAGAACAATCGGTGACTGAGGCGCAGGGGTAGTGGACGGAGAAGAGGGCGATGCCCAGATCTTGTGGAGAATCCCCGCTGGCGCTTTGGGAAGAGGAAGGAACGACGATGACGATGAGTGGAAGGAACAATCGTCTCGTAGTCGAAGACTAGGACTAGAACGAATCCCTTTTCTTCAAATAGTTATAAATTCCTCCCTTCCAAACATCCATCTATCCATAAAATTCATTCATGTGTTTTTTATGTTTGCACACCTGTATTCCGGTATTTCGAGTTCCTGTATTTTCTTTCCCTGCGTTTCCGAACCGACCCTAGTATTCGATTGTCCAACATGCTAATGGCAACCAAAATCAAATAAATAAAGTTCAAAGTCCTTCTAATATGATTTTATTATAACTAACATATTACCTGTACATTACAACAAAATTTTAATTAAAAAATTATTATTAATCAATTATTACTATTATTTTTTATATACATTATCTCTTAATTGCTACATATATCTGTTACTAACATATGGAGTAGAGAGTTATAGGTAGACTCACACTGTCATTTTTCTTTAAAAAAGTAACTATTTTTTTAAAAGAGTATAGATACTATAAAACTATTATCATCACTAAATTACTTTTAGATGACACATCCACGTCACTATACAAATCAGTGATAAACAACAACGAAATTTCAAAATACTAGGACCCATACGCCATTCACATCCCCTTTGCTTCCTTCTCTCTCGTAACTCTCTTTTCTATTTTTTTATTTTGATTTTCCAACTACGATATTATGTGCATCTGAATCATATAATCGTTGATTTCACATGCCGTGTTTTTTTGAAAATTACCTAATTTAGGTCCAAAATCAAGTACAGTGGTTTTAAGAATTTCCCATACCAACAGTAAACGGATTTATAAATAAGGGTGAAAACCAAAACAAAGCAACGATCTAAGGATAAAGCTTTTTTTTCTTGCCAATCGCCAAAAGCAGGCTCGCTTCAGCTGACAACAAATACCAGCTTACTTACTAGTACTGTCTCAATAATTTACAACGCAAGAGCCTTCACAACCAAAACAATGGGCACTCCTATCCATTATACTAGTAGAAGACCCGAGATCAGCATGTGTTTCGTGGTCGTCAACATATAATTGACTAGCATGCAAAATGTCACACCTTAGTGACTGGCATGCAAGAAACATCCCAGCAGGCAGGTTAGTCGAAACATGTGGCTACACCCTACATACACTAGACACGTGGCTACAGAACAAAATCATCAAGCAGATCACTTCCGTTGGACCCTTCTCCAAAGGACAAGATGGCTCCGGAGAAAGACAATCACTGTCAGCTTTTCGTCAGCTCATTTATCTGCCTCCTATATCTGTCTCCAACGATCTGTAGCCTCGCCACAAGACCCTACAACAGCGGAAACGTTGTTAACAACACCACAAGATCCATGTAACAGGGTAAGGTATCTTTTGCTCCTACCGTGTTTGCAAGGGTTTGCGACAGCCGGTTGATTTTGGCCTTGATTTCCACAGGACTCTCATGCTCGTGCTGTTCGGGAGTATGTTCAGAGCAATAAAGTCTTTTGGTTCATTGCATAGGGACACTACATCAAAACATAGCAAGTATACGCAATTATACAGCCCAAAACCACTGACAATCCCATACACAGAAATGTCAAACTCTTCTACCGTTGGCAACATAGTCAGATGAGCCCCTTGAGTAGTGCCTGGCCACTGGCATAGCTGAGGATGCTCACACAGGAACAGAGCATAGTAACACCTGTTAGACACCAAGGTTAACAACCAGAACGGAGGATAGCATTCGATATGGGTTGAACCATGCCAAATCAATATTTTCTACAAGCAAAAGAACCATATGCTGTCCGTCAAAGACAATAACATTAACCTGTCCAAAGCATCGTTCTCATTCAGTGTAGGTAAGATTGCCGTCTTAAGAAAACAGAAGCTGTGATGGCTCACGCCGCGCTATGCTATTGTTGCTCCAGACCGAACTGTATTGTCGATCCTTCTCAAGGAATCGTCCCTGGTAGATGAAGTAGATCAATAAACTTCTCATCAGTGAACATGGAAATCATTACCAGCAAGACAGCAAGTATCCTCATCATTGCCTTCTACGTATGAAGGGCCCAGAAACAGTACCATGAAAATCACCGAGTAACCTAAACATTTTGCCGCAAATTTTCAGCTTATCTATAATATCACAACCATTTCCCCTTTAATTTATGCAAAAATATAGTAACATAAACAGCAGTAACCTCATCAAGAATATAATGGTAGTGCTACAGTTAAATGAATGAAAATAGATGTCTCACATGGCGAGTTGTTGTCGCATGCTCTTCTTGCAATTGCTTTTGCTAAGGACATCAAAAACCTTGTTCCAGGCAGACTAAAAGCTCTGAATATCCTGAAGGTACCATAAAAATAACCATTGGTGCTAAATTATCAAAAATGACAAAGAGCAAAAAATAACAAAACCCGTATCACACTAATACCCTCTTGCTGAAATAACGTGTTTGCTTTTGCTCTTGGCTGTAACAGAGCCCCCTTGAAACCTGGAAAAAGGTGCATATTATCTCTTAGTCATATCATATCTCTTTAATTTTACTGAAAGAAAATATGCAAAATGCAAATAACGAATAGGAGAAGCCATAACATTGCATATAGAGACGTCGCAGGAAAAACATGTGACGGCACAAGCAAGTAAAAAGTGCCACCAGTCCCCACCTTTTCTTTTCTTTTCTTACACATGGACTCAACCCCAGACCAGTCCCACATTAACTCTCAGTTTCACATATAGCGAGGAGAAAGAAGTTCCATCAAGGACAAAGAACCTTCCTAATCTTCAACCATCCCTACGAAACTACCCGACCACAGTTGGTAGTTTGGAGCTACATAGAGAAGCACAAGGAGGTATATAACCAGACATCACTATGAGCTCGTCTTTTCAACAAGGTTTTTAAGCATAGCTTCAATAAATTAGATACACAATGGCACCATCAACAGCAAGTAAATTCTTGATCATATTAAACCTGCACAATTTGTATATCTTTTCTTCAATCGTCCAGAAGTCATCAAGCGGTATACAATCACATCCTTGGTCTGCCCAATTCGATAAGCACGATCAACACTTTGATTGTCCGTACTGAAGATAGGAAACAGGAGCATTAAGTAATAAGAACATCCGGTGACAAACATTCAGTAAAACAAAAGCAATACCAACACAAGGTACCTTGGATTCCAAGCAGGATCAACTACAATGACACGAGCTGCCTTGGTCAGTGTAAGCCCAAGCCCACCAACTTGTGTGGTCAGCAAAAAAATTGGAGCACCAGGACTCCTCTTGGAAGTCCTGAATACACATGCATGCATGTAAGCAACAGAGCAGTAACAATTGAGCCCATGACATAAAATAAGAAAAGGGAAAGACAGAAGAACCTTTACAATCCTTTCTCTCTCAGAAATCTTGGTGGTACCATCAATGCGCAAAAACTTATAGCCTTCTAACATTATAGCCTCCTGTTGCAGTAATAAGCTACATTAGCTGGTAGGTTATACTCTCCAATTTTAAAATTAAAAAAACCTCATAAGATGGCTACAATCTAAATTTGAAGATGTAAATACCTGAACAGCAGTTAACAAAAAAATATAGAAACTATCTTTCATATAACTATATGTAATCACTCAATTCCAAACAAAAGTATCATTATTAATAGTGCAGGCGGATATGATAAAAAAGTTGTTCCTACCAAGGCACTGATGGAATTGTCAGTAGCATATGTGATTGGGTGACTACATTTACATTTCAATATACATTGACTGGAAGAAATCAAGCCTTCATGTGATTATCTAGTTACAGAGCTTATCAAGGGCCCCAACCACAAAACCCTCAGAACAATTACCTTGCTAGGATAATAATATATAAAAATCACAAGGGAATCACAGCACTGTATGACCATAAAGCAAACAAGGGTTAGCATAACAAGAATAGGCCTTATCACCTGAATAAGGTTTAGCATTTTGCGAGTCTGCGAGAAGATCAATACATTGTGCCCCTCATCAAGAAGATTTCGCTGCACCCCGTTAAGCATAATAACCATTTGAATATAGATAAACAAATACACAGGTGACAACTACTATGCAGATCGTCAGAGAATACTTACAAGCAAGGACATCATAAAAGATAACTTGCACGAGATATCCTGATCAACTTGCAGTTCAACGTCATCATGAGCCATATCTGCAAGGTTCATGGCCATTTTCTCAACCATTCCCATTTCCTGGTTATTTAACATTGCATCCATGCCTTCCAACACACCCTCAGCGGCTTCTCTTAGTCAACAACAGTGGGTGATCACATATTTTCTTTCAATATCTGTTTAAGAAAACACAAATAGAAGAGAAGAAACAAGAAAACAAGCATGCATAAAGCCATTTTGGATGACGAAAATTCGGCAAGACAAACGACGGAACGGGGGATGCTAAGACAGCATGACAGTGTTGCATCGCTGAGAAACAACACATAATGAATGAATAGAGTCCCCCATGAAATCTAACATATGATAAGGAAATGGAATGAACATAACGATCTAAAGGATGCAGGAACATGGCATCATATAAAAGCGTAGAAAATTCAGTACACAAATGAAAGCTTTGAAGGTGATGCTTACCGTGATTGCAGCTAAGGGTGACCCTTGCATTGATGAATGAACTAGTTCACTGTTGAGGAAAGCTTCATATAGTTGCCTCTGCATCCAAAAGAAAGACAATAGTAAGATAGCAGTTAACCAATAACACAACCAGAGTTTTGCATCAGTCGCAAAAGATCTGTACCTGGCAAGATGTTAATTTTAGCCAGATAATTAACTCATTCTTCTTAGCAAGTTTTTTATCTTCTGCCGCGCTGTTGTCAAGAAAAACTTCACTCTTCATACGTCGCAAAAAGTATGGCTTTATCCGTTCTCTTAATTCCTGTGAAGAATTATCATGTACAAAACCAAAAACCACATATTATAACAAGAATAGCACAACAGATTTGAAGAAATAATCTGGAAAAAATGAGTGGTAACTAAAGAAAATGCAACAAAAGGAGAAGGCTTAATGTAAATAGCTTGCCCTCTCAAAGCTTAAACTAAAAGTCCATTTTTATTAGTTGATATGGAAACTGAGTGCAACATACATGAGTTGCTTTACAAGTCAAATTAGACTACACAAATGTACTACTTTGATGATATATGAGTGCAGTCCCTAAAATAAGAATGTCTTTGTCTTAACTCTAAACTGTTGCTCCCTCCGTCCCAAAATATTGCAACATTTCTAGTTCAAATTGGAACTAGAAATGTTGCTATATTTTGGGATGGAGGTAGTATCTTCTCAGAAACAATAATAACAGATAATGGTATTTCATAAATTAGAAAATAGTAAACACCATAATCTTTAATAGTGAAAATGCCAACATAGGCAAAAATCTGGCTCTCCTAACAACTAAATATCCAACACAAGTAGAAGGGCTAAATGTTAGTCCAGACACAAAAAATAACGTGAAACAGGCATCATGTATCACACACCTCTTGCTTGAATGCAAACCCCCAAAAGGATAAGTACCTTTGCTACATTTGAGCCTATGTGCTTTTCTCGATTCGTAGCATTCTTGTCATTTCCTCGAATGATAGCCAGCTCATACCTTGCTTTGAACCTTCCATAAACAAGAGAAATAAGTGATACTAGATTGTGTCAGGTCAAACAAAAATGGAAATGCAGCAAAAAAAAACAGGCGCAAGTGAATTACTCCTCCTTATCACCCAAGACTTTTGGGCAACAGAAATAAAACAGAGCCCACATTTCCTGCAATAATAATCAGGTTTACTTGCGTTGGTAATAAAAGGACAAAGAATATAGGATTGTGTGTCAAGTACAAGGTTTATATAATTAAGAGAGGAGGATACCTTCAGGTTATTTTGTATAGGTGTTCCACTGATGACAATGCGATGTACACAGGGTATTTCAAATAGACTTTGAGCCCTCTGAGTCTTTGGGTTCTTGATAATGTGCCCCTCATCAAGAATAACATACTTCCATAATGTTTCTTCCTCCTCCTCATCATCAGTTCTGAAGTTCCCTTTTATCATCTTGTAATTGTTTCGGACAATGTCATATGTTGTTAGAAGGATACCACCCTCCTGTAGAAAGACGATAAGAAGCCAAAACAGATGCTATCTATTGTGATATCATGGAAGAATTGGATAATCTTTTAGTTGATGCTACGAACAAATAAATTCCTGCTCGAGTTTTAACCATAAGGACTTCCAAGTATTAATAAAACCCAAACTTGAAATAAGCCAGGTAAAGAGGGTGGCTAGCAGAAGACATTTATGTTAGGAGAGTAGGAGACCAGACCTTGAAGGCATATTTAAGCTCATAGTTGCGAACATTTGCATTGGGACCAGAGTAGCTGTCAGAAAAAAGGGAGGGAATAATTAGCACAAGCTAGCATGACCTCTATCAATTTGAGGGAAGATATATGTCAACACATAATATCCTACTCTCTGATCTTATCTTTGAGGCCCACAACTGAAAGTTCCTTGATCCAATGAGTCAGAAGGGTCTTTGGGGCAACAACTAGCACTCTCTTGATTAAACGGGAATGGAACAATCCAGCCAGGAATGCAGAAACCTGCATAATAAAAATAAGGATGAAAGCACACATTAGTGGATTGCACAGTTAGAAGTTGGCTCTTCATATGCATAGTAGACTCTACCATGTAGTTTGTGCAATAAAGGCAACAATAAACTGATAGTAATTACACTTGTGGTAGTGACAGAACAGTTCTATTCTTCTATTGGATGAAGGCCACTTTTCGTTTCATAAATGCATGAGCAAAAGAGCACAAAAGAGAGAGCTGATTAAAACTTCTGCGATCTACTACAGATACAAAAAAAAAAGTACTTCCCATAAAAAATGCACAAACTACGCAAAAGCCTCCCCTGATCCTACCATTAATTTGGAAAAGGAAGAGCAGTAGTCCTAATATATATAAGGTCATCACTAACTAGTATCAGTGGCAACACAAGTATTCTATGAGCAATAAAAAATACATGAATGAGAGGATTCCACCTGCATGGTCTTGCCAAGGCCCATGTCATCTCCAAGGATCCCTCCAGTGCCCTTACAATGCAAAACCCAAAGCCACCTGAGCCCCTCACGCTGGTGGGGGTAAAGCATCTTGAATATGCTTCCCGGGAGCTTGTAGGGCTTGTGGGTCACACCTGCTCCAGTGGGCTCCATCTTGAAGTCCTCTGTCTTCTCCCAGTCAACACCCTCAGTATCATTCTCAACAATCACATGGCTTTCCTTCCCATTACCTGCATCTTGGTCAATGTCGTCTTCATCATCATAGTCCCTAAAAACTTTTGAGGCCTTGAACACGGTTGTGGTTTTCCTTGACACCACCGTATCAAAGCCATAGGCTCCTTTAGCTTTCATCTTATCATCGCTGCCACGGCCCCCAAGAGACGAGGCCTTGAACACCTTCCTGGTCACCTCCTCTTCTTTAACACTATAAGCTCCTGTTGCAAAATCCTCATTTTCATGGTCTTCACAGTCCACAAAGGATGAGGGTTTTCTGCCATCATTAACGTCGCAAGATCCTAGAGTGGGGTTTTTCCCCTTGCGATCTGCGTCGGCATCGAGGTCGGCGATGGCGCAGGGAAGTGGCGGCACCTGCGGTCTGGGCCTTGCGGTGGGCCTGTCGACCGAGAGGGAGTCGAGGCGGGTGGTGAGCTCGTCCAGTATATCGCGGATGCTGTCGTCGCCTTCATCGGCGGCGGAAGAGAGCTTGCAGAGGCGGCGGCGGCCGGCCAGCTTGACCTTGGCGGCTTCGGGCCCTGCGAGGGAAGTGGAGTTAGAAACGGGCAGGCAGGCGCAGGCAGGCAGGCAGGCGAGGGAGGGGGAGAGAGAGAGAGAAAGAGAGGGAGAGAGAAAGAGAGGGAGAGAGAGAGAGAGAGAGTAGGGTACCTTGCTGCGGCGGCGGAGGGGGGTTAGGGTTAGGGTTTTGGGCGGGGCCCCGTGGGTGCGTGCGGGTGAGGCGGAGGAGGCGATCGTTGAGGCCGTTGGGAGTCGGGGTGGGCGTGGGGTTGTCGCGTTCGGTGGTGGCGGGGTCGTCGTCCAGGTCGCCGCAGATGTCGAAGGGCGGAGGGGACGCCATCGGCTTCCTTCCGACGATAATGGAGGAAATGGATTGGAGGTTGCTTCTCGCTCTCTCCACTCTCCTTCTCTCTCTTGGTGTTGTGATTGAGGAAATATGGGTAAAAACTGAGGGGATTGGGGAAGAACCTGTGACCTGCCGCCTCGTTTGTATAGAAAGAGGGGAGGGGAGGAGCCGGCGCCGCGGGGTGGTTCAGTTCAAATTTCGAATTCCATCCCAAATTCACTCCTTCCTAGTGTCTTCTGCACTGCACCACAACGGACAGTCGAATTGAGAATTTGCCGTTGATCAAGAAATAAGAGTCCAAATCTACGACCCTATGACCATCATCATTTATCAAATCCAATGTCTCATGTTATCTGCATCATACGAACGGCCCTCTCCCCCACAGATCCCCTCCCTCACTTCTCAAATAGGTGGACTGGACCGGCACGACTCGAGACACGATCCGTTTAGGCACAACCCCTGTAGTGGGCCGGGCCGTGTCGGCCCGCGGCCTCCCTACCGGCTCAGGCACGGCACGTCGAGATCGTGAGTCGTGTCGTGCCGGCACGGTCCGTCGGCGACCCACCGTATTCGGGCCGGTCCAATCCGCTCTATCCCTCCCGCCACCGCGCCAGGCGCCCGCTCCCACCCGCGCTGTTCAAACCAGCACGCGCGTGGCGTGGAGACGTGGGCTGCTGGTCGGTGGGCCCCGCCGGCGACAGGGCCGATTAAAAAAGTTACAGTAAAAAAAGGAAAAACAGAAAAAATAACTTAAAAAATTTGTAAAAATTGGAGGACTGGTTAAAAAATATGAAAAAAGGCAAAAAAAAATGTTTGAGATAAGTAAAAAAACATGAGGGTATTTTTTGATGATATTAAAGGAGGAAATTTTCATATTTTTTAAATAAGCAAAGTAGCAACACATATATAATTATGTAACTTAATTTCTGCATAGATATAGGGAAAAATTGCACAATGAACATTTATTGAATTTAATATTACACAGTTGCCTCATTAAAAACTCTTAGGGCTGAAAACGGTCGGAAATGATCGGAAAAACCCTTAAATCATTTCCATTTATATATTTTATACTCGGAATCGGAAACGGTAATGTCGGAAATGGAAACGGCTTCGAAAAATTCGTAAACATCGGAAACAGAGTTGCTCGGTCCGAAATTTATCGATATCGATCGGACATCCATGAATTCGGATCGGAAATAACTTTACCTCACATGTGATGTCTAGAGTAACTCACATAATCACTAAACATAATAATAACGATGTCACATAATAATCACCCATCACAGAAAGCAATATCAATAATTGTCCAGCATGACAACATACAAAAGCGATGATAATGTGACAATGTCAAACCCTTTACCGAATCAGTACCATCGGTAAATTTCTGAATAAATACGGTAAACTTGGTAAATTTCTGAATAAATACGGTAAATTTCGGAAACGGTCGGTAAACTACTAAAACCATTTCCGATACCGTTTCTGAGACCCCGATATCAACGGAAAACGCACCGGTACTGAAAAAAACAGAAAACGGTCGGTAAAATCTAGAAAACGGTGTCGGTTGGTTCGGAAATTTTACCAACCGTTTTCAGCCCTAAAAACTCTGTCATGTAAAAACTCAAATTTTAAGAAAACCATGACAAAGAAAAAAGAGTACGGCTAAAGGTCAACACTCAAAAATAAAAAACATTACTTTAGTTCCTTATTTTTTAGGTAAAGATTTTCGCACTGATCAGCCAAATCTTGGTTCTTCGCGGTGTGTTGGGCACGTTCCTTGGCTAACTCCCAGTCTTTGACCACAAGTAGTATTTCTACCACCTCACTGTGGAGATTTCTTCTCTTCTACTTAATAATTCTTCCGCAAAGACTGAAGGCCGATTCGGAGGATACCGTAGACACAGGCACTGCAAACACATCCCGTGCTAGCTTTGAGAGCACGGGATATGTAACAGCCTGCCCTCTAGAACCGCGCAGCCCAGCCCATCCGATGGACGGGCCCACTTACACATAGCACCCCACTTACACTTTCGTTCTCGCTTCACATAAAAGGGTTAACCCAGAAGTGCTATGGTTGGAGGGACAAGGCCTTATAAGTTGGTTCAACTCTTGATTCTAATTGGGCCAGGATGTCACACACACCCCACCTCAAAGGACCTGGCGTCCCCGCCAGTCCAACTTACCCGTATAGCTACATAGGCATATAGGCAAACGTCCAGGAACACGCCCCCTCTTAGCGCATGTCCGTACGACCAGTGCCAGCGCCATATGCCATGCCATGTGTCTCACACAGAGCCCACATGTGTCATGCGCCATATGCCTGCACACTGACCCATACGTGCAACCGCGAGGGTCGGCTCTGATACCATTTGTAACAGCCTGCCCTCCAGAATCGCGCAGCCTAGCCCATCCGACGGGCAGGCCCACTTACACATAGCACCCAACTTACACTTTCGTCCTCGCTTCATATAAAAGGGTTAACCCGAAAGTGCTATGGTTGGAGGGACAAGACCTTATAAGTTGGTTCAACTCTTGATTCTAATTGGGCCAGGATGTCACAGAATATTGGGTCTTGTGATCGTTCCACCATTGCAGAACGTCGAGATCTTCCTGGTTGATGGAGTCGCTGTCCAAGTGGATAGCTCAAGGGCTTCAAGCGAAGCGTGTGCAAGACTTGCGACGGCCGAACTTCCATCACCGGTGCTCGAAGAAGAAGAGGAACCACCCCAAATTTGGCCCCACTGCAATTTCTTCTTACCTGGTACAGGGACGGGTGGGGCTCTTTGCACACCAACTCTCTGAAACTTAGTTTCATACTTTCAAAATACTTCATACAATTTAGTCTTAGAATCGGAATAGTAGCTAGTATAATCAATATTCATTGCATCCCTAATAAGATTCAAAATATTAAGGAACCCCGCATTTTTACCCTTAAGATCAAGAATAAATGCAAAAGCATACAAATATAGAATGTCTCTTCAGTATTTAAGATATTTTTGCTTCATGTGAAATACTGTAAATCCTAATAGTTGGTCATCTTCATATTCTTTTAATAAAGTGGCAATCTCAAAAATTTTATGCAATATTAAATTAGTAGTTGGATAGTAAACGTCAGACAAAGTAACAATTGCATCATAAAATGTTTCAAGGAAGTAATAAAACATTTACACAACATGCCAAGACTGTTGTCCCACTCCGATCCGACACTGCCGTACAACGGCACCAGTTAGGGCGTGCCATAGGAAAACAGCGTGAACTGCCTTCCCGCGGAACCACGATACAGATACCAGTCCCAGGACACAGCGCTAGTATCCACGGCGATCAGACGTGCATTATTGTAGTACCTTAAATAAATAAATAGACATATACCTTAACTTACGTTGCAGCTGAAAGGACCGAGATGTCGCCTAGAGGGGGGGTGAATAGGCAAATTCTGCAATTATCAAAACTTAATCCAAAGTCAGTACCAAAACCAGCCAGGCCGGTTTCCCAAACAGGTCAGGCCGGTTTTAGAGAGATGGCTCAAAACTGGCCAGGCCGGTTTCTCAAATAGGTCAGGCCGGTTTTCCTGCTGCAGAACATACACAAGTAAAATACACCCCCTTGATGGGTTCTAGCACAAACCAAACTTGAAGATGTGCCTTTGCTGATGTAGCACAGCAGGTTCACTTAGTCCCTGCACACAATACAAGCACACCAAAGTAGATCGAGCGGAAGCAAAGTAAATGTGCTAGAGATCAAATGTGGGACAAACCGCAGTGGAGACACAAGGGGTTTGTTTACCGAAGTTCGGATTCACCACCGTGAACCCTACATCTCCGTTGAGGAAGCTTTTCGTGACCCCAAGGTCAAGCTATGTCCCCGATTCCACTAAGGCGATCTTTTCCCTTCCGGAGGCAAGATCAAACCTACACAAACGATCCGTGGCTCACCACAAACTTGGGAGCTCACCGGCAACGCCTAGCCATCTAGGAGGCTTTACCTCCAAGAGTAACAAATGCTTCTCGAGCTGCGAGACTTCACCTTTAAGTACTCAAGACTATGGATTGCTCTCTAAAGCTCACATGCAAACTCTCTCTCAACCCAACTCAAAGATTTTAACCAAATCAAGCCTATCTCACAAAGAGAGGTTGGGGAGAGCCTTGCTGGTGTTAGCAACCCTTTAGAATGTGCAAGAACCAGAATCAACCAGCAGTCCTCAAAGGAGAGGGCCAAAGGTATAAATACCCACTCACCAAAAACTAGCCGTTACTGTCAAGGGAAAAACCGGTCAGGCCGGTTCCCAAAACCGGCCAGGCCGGTTTTTCATACCAACTAGCCGTTAGGGCTGACTCAGAGAAAACCGGCCTGGCCGGTTTGCAAAACCGGCCAGACCTGTTTTGCTATGGTCAGCACACTCAACTCTCAAGGTTCTCTCACATGGGTTGACCTATGAGCACTTTTGGTGTTTCCATGCAGTCAATGTTGCATCCCTCTTGATAGTACGACATTCCTATACTCAAGATTAAATATTTACAATATTTCATCCACTTGAGCTTGTATGTCTTCAACATGCCAATACTTGATCATTCTCAACTTGAGGTCTTTCAACATTGAACAACCACTGAGCATATCCATCTTGAGCTAGTGACTTAGGACCTTTCAACAAATATGATTGACATACCATCATCCATCTATAAGCCACTTCATCAAATGATCCAACAAAGATTCGATGCTTTGCATTGCTTCGCTAGATAAGACTCGAGGTGTACTCCAAGCACACGTTCACTTCACCCTAGCATGGGTTACTAGTCCCAAGTCATCACTTGGTTCCCCCTTGCTTAGTCCCTCGTTACTTGTCCCTTTGCTTGACATCTTCACACACTCTTGTCGACTTTAAGCTAAGCTTTGCTTCACATCAACAATAAAGACCCAATAAAATTCATCTATTATGATTTGTCTAATGCTTTCCAAACATGAGACCATCAACAATGCATATTCTTATGAGCCAATAATATCACAATATAATCATAAGAATAAATTCCTGCTCAACACTTAGCAAACAAGTTAGTCCTTTAATCGTTTTGTCATTCAACTCACCAAAACCCACTTAGGGGCCTAGATGCACTTTCAGCAGCTTCGGGCCAGCCGGAGACAGCAACGATCAACATAGAGGTAACGGCAGTAACGGAACAGCGGACTAAGTCCCAATACACAGGCAACGGCTGGGAACCAGGACGAAACCCTAATCTTCTCTTCACAACAACACTAGCATCTAGCTCCTGGTGGAGAACTATATATATAGAGAGCAAGGATAAGTACTTACATACTTAGCAAGTAAGGGGAAATTAGGTGGTTGTTGCAAGCTTCAAAGAGAGGCTGGTTATTTTGCAATCTACTTTGTTTAAATCTCTTTAAATCCACTAGTGTGTGCTTCTCAACAATCAGGGCGAGGTGAGTCTCGCCGATCGGAGTGAGTTGTATCAATCTTTGAATCAGCGCAACTCTCAAGAGTTGGCCTTTGGGATCCAGCGCCATCAGCTGATCCAACCTCATCAGGCCCACAGCTTTGCAGTCCGTGATATCTCCACAACCTTTTTTCGAAATCGGATTTCCAATCCGCAAACATCTTTTCACAAGCAGTTATCAAACAAAACTACGCTAGGGAATCACCTCACATCCACCCATGATCGTGGGCACGGCTGTTCAAACAGTTTAAACCTCTGTAGAGGGGGTACACTTTACCCACACGATGCGACTCACTTTAGTCACTAGATCACATGCATTGGGTACGATGTGGTGACGTATAGGTTTTCATGACAAGGCATTTCCCAAACCTTCCCAGGTTACCCCATGCCAACTGGAGGAGTCCTCAGACCAACAACAGGGTAAGTCCGAGACTATGTTGTGCCAGGAACCCAGAAAGCACCTCCAACGCCTTCTCGCACAATCCACAGTCCATTGGCACACAAGGTGTCCCTGGGAGACTAGTACTCAGCCAGGAGTAGTCCCATAACACTCATGTGGTTGTACTGTTGTATGTTCAGATGAAATTCCAGAGGAATCGGTCCTTAGCTACAGTGCGGGAGACTCGTCCTACTGGCACGATCCTCGGACCGCAGTTTTCACAAACCATTTTATTTTCAAGGCACTGACCCAGGTGTCGGGTTTTCTAAAGTTTCGTAAACCCAAATTTTACCCATCGTAGACATTTTTAAATTTGATAGACGATCACCGATACCATGCCCATCGACACGGATACCAGGATCTATCAACGCGGTGACAAGGAAGTGTAAGGAAATCACAATCAATCAAGAAAGTCATGCAACAAATGGGATGGTGGCCCGTTGGTCGTCTTGCGACCGCGGCCGAGAAATAGTAATAGTGTAACCTAGTATATGCGTTTTGTCAAATAAAATACTTGTTCCGAAATTATGGGTTTAAGATGATCAAAGATGACTTGCCTTGCTCTAAGGTCTTCATTGGTCTTCGAGAAATCGTCGCGAAAATCCGCTCCGAAACGAAATTTTTGGCAACCGTTACTATGTGTAAACACACAAAAATCTACACAAAGCACAGTAAAAAGATCCTATTTAGTACTAATAATAGTGCCATAAAATAGATCTCAATTTTAGAAATTTCTGGAGTTGGAACGGAGTCACAGATTGAAAGATATGATTTTTCAAAGTTGATTTGAATTTCTGGATAACTAGAAAATGATTATTTGGGATTTATGGATGGGAATATTCTCTGGATTATCGTTGTGTGGCTGATAGTAGGGCCCATTGAGCAGAGGGAAGCAGAGGGAGTGAACCGGGGTTACAAGGCAGCCCACCTGTCATTAGCTCATGAGGGAGAGGAGGGGTCGTGGGACCTAGGTGTCATCGGGACAAGAAATATTGGCGGCGGGGCCCGGTTGGCAGTGACTCTTGCACTGTGTGGCGGTTTAAAAGGAGAAGGCGGGCCCATATGGTGGTCAGAGAAAGAGATGGGGCTCGGCTCGGGCGAGGCGAGGCTGAGCTCTGTGTCGGGGATCGGCGGCCAGCGGCGCGCAGGGACGACCCGGAGGACGGCGACACGCCGGAGCAGGCGGCGGGCACCGGCGGGGAGAGGAGATTGAAGCAAAAAGTTTGAGCGACTTGGATCCACGGGAGACCGGTTAACAGTGGCCGGCGTCGAGGATGCCGAGACGGCGGAGAGAGGAGAGGGGCAAGCTCCTGGCGTTCATGGCGGTGCGGCGGTCGTGGCCGTTCACGGCGGCCGAGAGACTTCGAATGGTGGCGCCATCGAAAGGAGGAAACCGATGCAAAACTTCGGAGCGGCTCGGATGGCCTCGCCAAGGACGGGGTTCGGCCGGCAGCTAGGTGTCGAGGTGGCGGAGACGGTGCTGATGGGCAATGGGTAACGTTGCGGCGGCGGCGAACGCGGGTTGCTTGACCTCGAGACGGACGCGGCCGGTGATGAGAGAGGCAACGAGGTTGCCAGCGGCCCTCAGAGAGAGTAGGAACAAGAGAGGGGATAAAGGCTCTCGAAGGGGGTTTTATAGAGGATGGGGCTCGGGTTCTGGAGGTGCTCGGGCTCCAATCATGGAGCTCCAATGATTGGGGCCAAGGCAGGAGAATTGGTGCGGCGGTGAAAAACTCGCGCGGCGGTAGATGAAAATGGTCGACGGTGGGGATTTACGAGGTGGTGGATGCCGGTCTATCCGACGGCGGTATTTGGGTTTTGCGAGCGGGAGAATGGCGCGGGCGCAGACTCGATGGGGACTGCGGTGAAGAGTGCGGGCGAAGGCCTTTTTGACCGAACAGGGCGCGGCGTGAGAGAGACGAAAAAGGGGAAAAAAACGGCGAAAAACGGGACGGTAGTGCTGCGATGGTTGTCCTGACCTTGGCGGCTAGCAGCGGGCACCTGCGGGACTGAGATGACGAACGGCAGTCCAGGGAGGACTTCGGCCGAACGGCTTGGAGGCATTGGACGGGTTGGAACGGGGGACGGAGGAGGAAGACGGTGAATAGTGGAGGGCGGATCGACGGTCGCGCAGCGCGTGGGGGCACGTGGCGCGCATCAGCGCGGTGCGGCGGCTGACGCGCGGTGCAGAGAGTAGGATCGACGGCGGCTGCACAGTGTGCTGGCCAGGTGTCGCAAATCCGACGGCCGCGACGGCTAGCACGTCTGGAGGTGTGCTGCTGGGCCGAAAAGGGAAAAGGGCGGCCCGGTGGAACAGTGCAGCTTTTCTTTTTCTCAGGGAATTTATGTGAGGGATTTTTGAGGATTCTCAAGGGTTTTTGAATTTAAATCCATATTTGGATTCAGCAAAAATTGGGGAAAGAAAGGAGGGGACCAAGGTAGCAATTTTTTTTGGTATTTTTGGGATTTTTCCGAGGATTTTTGTGGGGATCCAAAGAGAGATTCAAGGAGGGAGGATTAAATCCGAATTGCAATATTTAATCCGAATCCTTTTTAGGGAAATGCTCAAGGGAGTTTTGAGGAGGTTGACGATGAGGATATATATATATATATATATATATATATATATACATATATGTTGGAGGAGCTGAGAAGGAGGGTTGGTACTTGTGTGCATGTATTCATATACTTACATATATATATGGATGCTCATATATACGTATGCATGTTGGGGTAGATCATCGAGTAGAGGTGGATTTCAAGGGAGAGAGGAAACAAAGGTATTTACAGGGAGATTCAACGAGGGGTTCGAAAGAGGAAATGTTCAGGGTTTCGACATCGGATCTTCGGAACGGAAATCGAAGCGGATATTTTGGAATGTCGGTTCGGATATCGAAGCAAAATCTTTTGCAGGAGAAGATCGAGGAATCCGTCATCAGGGTTTTTGGAGCGGAGTTCGATGACAGGAGTCGAAATCGAAGATTATTTCGGAATGGAGGATTTTGGTGAGGATGGATTTGTCGAGATCAAGGACAGGATTTCAAATCGAGATCCATGGCACAACATACAACGCAGCACGCAAGATCGAAATTTTCACGGGTAGATTTTTGTAAAATACCGTTTAACGTCTCGCTGAAAGCGGGGCGTTACAACTGTTCTGCCAGTAGCGGTTATCTGTCACTGGTAATAATATTCTTGGACTGCAAAAAAACAGTTAGTATATCCTTATAAGGCAAGACATGTCTTAACATCAAATAAGTCGAGTTCCATCGATGGTCTGCATCCGTTTAGAACTTGTGTAGACGCTTGTTCGAAGCGATGCAAAATCGCTTGAAGGTCGCAAGTCGAGGATTATAACCATTGAGCCATGTTATGGCTTCACGGATGGAATTGAGATATATACTTATTCTCTTAAAACCGGATTTAACTATAAGATTAATAACATGGCAAGCACAACGTTGATGTAAAAGGAATGATTCAGCATAAACATTGCATAAAGGCTGCAGAATTTCCATTGCTCTGGAATTTACAGCTGCATTATCTAGAGTTACTGCAAATATTTTATTTGTGAAGCCAAATTCCTCACAAACTTTAGAAATTTGTTCAGCAATATTTTCTGCAATATGTGAAACATCAATTAATTTTAAAGCTATTACTCTTTTTTGTAATTCCTAGTCATCATCAACATAATGAGCAACTACACTAATATAGTCCTCCTTAGTCATACTACTTCAAATATCAGATGTGATACTAACAGAAAAGATGCATGTAGCAAACAATTTTTTAATATTGTTCTGGCCTTGGTTATAAACATTCACCAAGTTCCGGGTTGTGGTCTGTCTACTAACAGCTTGAAACCTAGGATTATAAGCAGTTTTAATGTAAGTCTCAAATGTAGCAGACTCACCAAAATTTAGGGGTAGATCTTCTCTAGCAATTAAACGGGTAAGAAAATCTCGTACTACTTGAGGATCGTACTCCCATGAACGTACCTTACCGTCAGGATTTAGTACGAGTTGTTGCTGTCGTAATTGGTAACCTTGCTTCTTCGCACACACATCAGCATACCGCCTCAAATGCCTTGTTCCAACAGAAGATTTTTCAGAGAATTTAGTCTTATAAATTTTACATTTCGCGTAAGTTACCTCCCTTCCATCCGCGCCGATCTCCTTGATCTCATCAAAATGTTGCCAGGCAAAGGAAGTTCTTGATCTCTTCAAGCCAGTTGCCGTTGATAGGCTCCCGCTCGCAGTTCCGTATCCTTCCGAAGTCGCATGTACTTCCTCCTGCTGTCCTTGCGGTGTAGGAGCCGATCCGGAGTCGTCTCCCTATGTCATCGGCACAAAGCTCGGGTCGAAGCCACTCAGTTGGAACGTCAGATAGTTCGGATCCATCCTGAAATAAAAATAGAGAAAATTAGTACAAAAAAGTACGAACAAAAAACAAAATTTAAATTTTTTTTACCTTTCAGGAGCACCGACGACTGTAGCTATCAGCTATGGGAATGTGAAAATTTTTTTACTTTTAGACAAAAATTTGTCTAAATAAAAAATTTAGAGCGCAAGAGAGCAGAAGAGAGCATAAGATAAGAGATTGAGAGGTTTGAATAAGCCAAGATGTTACTGCTGGGTGCCCTATTTACAGAAAAAAAATTTCACATTTTTTTAGATTTTTTTTTATTTTTTTCGGATTTTTTTACCCTTCAACCCCCGTGTGCCCGTGCTGTGCCGGACCGTACTCGTGCCGTGTCGGCCCACTACAATACGCAGGCCCTCCTGACAGGGCACGGCCCATTTGAAGACATATACTCACTTCTCTCCCGAAATCACGCCTTCATCTCTGCCGATTGCGTGTGCGGCGGGCGGCGATCTCCACCTCCCCCAGCGCAGTTCACCGATCTCCTCCCTTGTCGTTCGTCGTCCGCAGCCCAACGCCTCGGCACGCTCTCCCTTCGTCGCCAGCTGTTCGGCTCGCCGGTCTCCACCCTGCTCTTCCGTTATCCATAACCGGATGGCCGCCTCAGTATTGCCCACCGCAACCGCCACCGCCGCGCGGGCGTGACGATCGGAACAGCCGCGCGTCCCTGTCCCCTCGTCTGATCGCGATGCGGTCTGCCACTGCAGCCCGCAGATGTAGGGCTTCCCCATCAATCCACGACTGCCGCTGCTGTGATTCAGGCGACGAGATTGTAGCCATCCAGCAACGGGAGGCCGTCCAGCTCCGGCGGCCACCACACATGGAGGTAAGGAAGGTGAGTACCATTTCGATTTGCTGCTCCTTCATTGACTGGTTTCTACATCTTCATTTGTCTTGTTCCGAGCCTGCCTCAGTCCTGATTTGTTTCGATTAGAACACAAGATGGAAACATCAGGGCAGAGCTCAAACCCAAATAAGTGCAAGATGATTGTTTTGATCATATCACAAACAACATAGCATCAGTGCATCTGCATCAGTACCAAGAAGTGCTTCGGAAGTGTTTGTGGAAATGCCTTCAAACAATATAATCCACCTTGTTCATGATGGCTTGCTAGATATATGTATGTAAGGTAATAGCAGCTCCAGCTACTCTTCTTTCTCTATATGATGGTGGATGCCCTGATGCAGCACGAGCACAATTTTTGCCACAATATTATGTGATTACTTCTCATATTTATATTGTAGAAAAACATGATGTTCCTAACTGAGAATTCGTCTTAGCCAAGTCCATGCTCTGTACTGCTACATTCGTTTGGACTTGGCCACGGTCAGGAGCTAAGATTTGCTTTCTAAATCATCTATGTGATCCTAATCGTGCGAGAATTGGAACAAATTAATTGATTGCTCCTGACCTGATGTTCAGAAATATTATTCTGTTAGGTGTTGGGTTTAAGATGACCACATTTGCACCCTGTATTTTTTAGAGTGCACTTCTTAACCTGTAGAATCTTGGATTTCTAATTTCCATTTGCACACGACAGCTACATTGTGTGCTTCAACAATGTACTATCATATTTTCTGATATTTTGCGGGAGTAAGGGTGTGTCTATAAGGTATTATTTACGATTACTTCATATATGTGAGATAGTTATGCATATTCAATGTGGTATTTATCAGAGTTTGACAACTATCTAAGCATTTAATAATCTGATTAGTAGTAACGATTTCCATGCTTGAGCAAAACTCATGCAGTAAGTGTAACGCCCCAGAGTGCTACACACCACACACAAAACCTGAAACACCTAAATTTATTTAAAAAATTTGGCAGATCCTCCCTTATATTTACGGACATCCACAATTAGCAGTTATAAGAATAATTAATCACACTTCATTCATGAAACATAAACCATGACCAACTCTGAAGAAACAACATAATCTACCACGCCAGAAGTAAATAATCATGACAAATCCAATTATGGTGTGAATGATTCTAATGTTATGAAACTAAGTTCACTTTAGATGTGCATAAGTGTAGAGATGTTGGGTGCTACTCCCTGCCCATGCATGCCGATATCAATTGGTACCTAGAAACCAAATGAAACACAAGGGTGAGTATAAAATACTCAATAAGTACACTATGGAACTATAAAACATACGCACAACAATCAGTATTAAAAAACGAGTATGAAATCATTTTTCCTCGTTTGAAAAGAAACTCCAGATTCCAAAAAACAGTAGTTCCCTCTCGGGTAGACGTGAATACCAAAACACCAGATTCCATGAAATAGTAGTTCCCATCCCGGGCAATCATGAATACATCCGTAGCATTTGCCAGCAAAGCCGAGTAAGCAGGGCTAGTGCTTACCCACGGGAACATGAATAAAGAATCAAATTGCATATCCATGGCTAGCATGGAACTTGAATTATTTAACCAGAAGAATCAAAATGCACAACCATAACCAACATGGAACTTGGATTATCTATCCAGAATAAGAGTCAAGAATCTTGAAAATAGAATAACATCGACAACTAAAAAATCAACTTGAAACATGAGTAATCACATGAAACAGAAACGGCATGAAACCATGATGAGAACATACGCAATCACATGAACATGTAATGGTAACAAAATAAATAGAGCAAACAATCCATCCATACACACAATTAGTTCGTCATGACCCACCATCATACCAACCCAGCAGAACTCTCCAAACCTAAAGAACAACATAACACTAAAAATCTCACAACCGAAATGGAAATAAATATACACCATCACAAATTGCTTGATATTCTAAACCGTGGAATTTTCTATAAACTGGCTAAAAGCATGTCCTCTCACTATTTTAATTGTATCATTTAAACCGATAAACCAAACTAAGCAAATAAGTCTATCTAGAGCATCTACAGAAAATTATCTACAACTTTCATGTTGAGCAAAAACTCTAAATCTATCTCTATTGGTTCCAGATTTAAAAAGACTTAACGCTGAGCCGGTTTTGACCCAGTCAGCAGTACTATTTTTGCTCTATCTCCTAAACCATTGGTCTAAATTACATGAAGTCAGAACCATTAGAAAGATAATGACGATACCTAAAACTTTCATTTGAATCACAGAGACTGATTCCAAACAAATTAATCCCAGTTTTTGAAATAAGGTTTCAGGCTACCGATCGGAAAATTAAATTCTAATCATCGCCGATTAAACTCGAATTCTATTTGAAATTGATGCAACTAAAGAAACTGAATTTACCCTTGCAGCATGAATCCTGTATTTGTAACCAAACCGGCGAATCTGTGGAATCTACAAACCCCAATTTCCTCCACTTCTTGTCTTCACCTGGCTTTCCTGTTCTGTCTCTCCTCTTACGTTCCTGACCACCAATAGCAGCAGCAAAGACCTCGGTAGTACAACACCAGCGATAAGGGGTGAACAGCATCAGCAACAGCAACACCGGCAGCAGATCAAACACAGCAACATCGTGATCCATGGTCTCTAATCGTGCCTCCAACCAACGGTTCAAAAGTCGATATCTGTCTCTCTTTTAATTATTGTTCTGAAAAACTTAATTAAAGCCCGGGGTATTACTGTAAGCTAAATCGGGCAAGATTCCTAATGAATACCACCAATAATTTTGAAACAATGCCAATTGAAATTCAGTCAGCCCTTACTTAAACAGGGTAACATGAGATTTCCTTGATTATTTTGTATTTCTAATCAGCACCTAGAATGAATGTTTATATTGACATAGAAACAATGAAGTCAACTGATATTGTAATAGATGACCATATCGTAATAAAGTATGTGCACTAATATTCAAGTCTACTTGACATCTTGCTGATCATTGATGTCCATCTTCTCTCACAACACATTAGAAAAAATTAGATATATGCTGAAATTAACATGTATAGCAACGGGAGTGTGTAATCAAGCTGATTTGCTTGACATTGTTTAAGCTGACTTAATACTAAGATTAATTTTTACAATACAAAGCAAATACAAATAGATTATGTTAAAGTAGGTTCTCATGTATTTTGTAGGACGGACAACTATTAAATTATGGTGTAACACATGGAAAACAGTAAGAAAAATAGTGTGGGTATTGGTAAAGGATAGCATGGGCTGAATGTCAAGCAAACAATGCATGGCTTCATTGTAACAAAAGAATGGATTCCCATCAGTATAAGTATATTAGTGAAAACGCACAAGGAGTTTCAAGGTTTTCTAAAACACAGTTGAATATAATTCGTAAAACAATGGTATCTGAAAAATCCAAGCTTCTAAGCAAATCAGTCTAGCAGATGGGAGATCTCATTCACTGCATGACCTAATTTGCCTAAGTTAAATTGCTTTGCATGTGTTGGCTTCAACTCTTTCCTCTATGTCAGTACCGTTGCCCACATTTGCATGGCTTTTTCTAAATCGAACTTCTAGATATTCAATAGTTTGCATTTAGTTGTGTTTTAGTATTGCATTACCTTGTGAGTTGCAATCAGAGGTGGAGCCCATGGAGTGGTGGGTGGCGAAGTCAAAGGAGGGGAGGTGTGGGCTTGTGGGGAGGTCGCCTCTGGGGAGTGGGAGGTGGAGGAGGTACGCCGAGGCGGCGCGTATGGCGACTACGGGGATGGAAAGTAGGAGCAACGGCAGAAGGGCTAAAAAATCTAAGTCAGAAGGGCCCCATATGTTCACCTATGTTGTAGTTAAACGGGAACAATACAATCAGTATAAAGAAAAAGTATAACTGGTCAGAGCATTGGTAGCACAGAGAAGAAGGGAATGAAGAAATCATGCGATATTACCGACATGCCCTCTTCTCCTATGCCCGCAAGAGTTAGCACCAGCCCTACAAAAATGAAAAAAAGGAACAGACACAACTATGTCATGGATATAAACACCGTTCATTAAACTAAGACAATAGTTCAGTACATTAAGTGATCAGATTTACATTACCTGGAAGGCCCCCTGCAGTTTCTGAGCATACATGAGTCAAAAAAATGTGGTCAATCTGGGAGGTGGAGATTCATCATTTAAGCAAGTTACTGGTTTACAAACAAAATCGAACAAGGATAAAAGAAACATGATAAATGCATTGCACATAGGCCAAGGGAGGAGGACCCTCATACCTTTGTCAGATAGCAAGATTAATTTTTAGTACATGAAGTTCGCCAAAATAATACATAACAAACATCTTAAGGATGAGAAAATTAAATAAATAAAAGTACAGAGCAATACAAAAAAAACAAGAGTTAGAAATTTGCTCCGAAGGCAACTATAGGTTACTGCTCCAAGAACTACAGCCAAGAACACCACAGAAACTTAGCAGGGACAAGCAATGAAAAAAATCGTGAGTGGAGTGAGGAGTGTGACGGTTGGAAAAATCCCGGTGAGGTGGCAGAGAGAATTTGTTGGCTCGTCCTCACCAGTGGAGAATTACTTACTGCAGGTACTAATCCAAGTGAGACCAGATTGACCAAATTGCTTTCGAAAGTTCATATGTGATTAGTAAGGATCTTAATGTGGCTAATAAATTGCTTGCTCATATATTTTTGCTCCACTAATTGAATGCCAAATGGCACGAATGGACTGAGTAGAATCCACATGCTATCATTTTCTGAGATAAATTCTATGGCCAAAATTTAAAAATGGTGAAACATAATATATATGCCTTGATGAAAAAAAATGCCCTAATTTGACCAGTGTACAACAGTGAGTAAAAACTGAAAGTAAAGAATTAAATCACTGTGCTCTGATGATGTATTCTACCTGTTAGTTATGCCTATGGAGTATATGAATTCAGATACATTCAGATCAAGGACTAACCTCGACTCTTCCACCACAGTTGGTTGAGCTATTAACATCAATCAGTGGCCAATTAATTCTTGATTCACTAATTGATTCTTGATAGCTTCAAATTATGTCCCTTTCCAAGCTTCTCTACATTTTTTTAATAAAAACATTATATCTAGAATAAAACAGTTTGATTTACAGTTTTACACATAACCATTGATAATCTTGGCTACTTAGAATCCTCGAAATTTCTAGCTACAAAATGCTACTAATACAACTAAATAGGAGGTAGGAGGAAAGTAACAAATATGGAGCCGTTTTGCCAATTGAAGCTGCATTGCTAATTTTGGAAACTATATCATCTGAAATTATTAGGTATCCTTAGCTCACTAGCTAATGTTACTTTCTAAAAAAGCGCCAAGACACAACAGACAACTAATGGTAGTAGGGGGAGGTTATAGTCCTGCAGCACAACAGTGATAATACAATGATCATTGAACCACATTGTAACCGTAAATGACATGAGCATCAATCTATCCACATGTTTAAAAAGGGTGTCATAATTTTAATTTTAAAGGCTAGCACAATAAATATAAGTCCCAAGCATCAAATGTATTGCCATAGTAAGGTGCAACGTTAACACAAAATATATCATGCATCATGCCAAGAATTATTTTCATGTATGTCATGACCAAAAGAATTAACAATTTCTAGTTGTCCTCACGAATAAAAGAAGGGGCACACCTTAGACATCAGAGATGGAGGCACACTATGTTTTGGGAAAAATCATAAAATAATGGGTCTGCCTCTTTTGAGGAATCAGGCCAACATCCTTTTTCAACGAGATATACAGGCATCATGTCTGCAGTGACATACTGAACTGAACATGGATCAAGATTTTGTTTCCAGCAAAAGAAGGAATTGGACGAATAGAAACGTGCAATACCCAAATGGTTGATAAATAGAAACACATTGCGCTGAAAATTAGCGTCAATGACTGTCTGAAAATCTTGAGATCCAGATTCATATGTATGGCAATAATCTTAACATATATGTATTTATTTTTCCCTCTCTTACCTATAACATGATGTTCACTTTACATTTAACTTTGTCTAAGCCACCGCTAGTCTTAAGCTGTATATTTTATTGTTTCGGCAATAATATTTCATAGGTTCGAATTGATATCAGCCTCGCAGAGCAAAATGGATGAGCAATTCTATAACACAATATTGTACAAACAGAATCGATGATGGTATGAACAACATTACCTTAAGCCATTTCCCCATATTTTTGTACGATTTGCCACCTTGGGCTAAAGTGTCTCCAATACATGAAGAATTTGATGTGTTGAAAAGAGCTAAAGATGAATCAGATGCATTTAAACAAACTGTCTTTAGAGTCTGTCCAAAAGAGTGTATTTAAAAAGGAGATAAGACTGTTTTTAATCTTTAGCTGGTCCAAAAGAGTATGACCAATTTTGAAAAAAGCGGTTTGTCTCCTTTTCAAATATACTCTTTTGGACAAACTCTAAAGACAGTTGTTTGAACGCATATGATTCATCTTTTAACTCTTTTCAACACATCATTGATTCTGTTTGTACAATATTATGCTACCGAATTGATCATCCATTTTGCTCTGCGAGGCTTTGACATCAATTCGAACCTATGAAGTATCATTGCCGAAACAACAAAATATAGACTAGTGGTGGCTTAAAAATGTTAAGTGTAGAAATGAACATCATGTTATAGGTAAGAAAGGGCAAAATAAATACATATATGTTAAGATTAAGATTATTGTCATTCATATGGATCTGTTTGACGCTAATTTTCAGCGCAATGCGTTTCTATTTATCAACCATTTGGGTATTGCGCATTTCTATTTATCAACCATCTGGGTCCAATTCCTCGTTTCTATTTATCAACCATCTGGGTTCAATTCCTTATTTTGCTGGAAACAAAATCTCAGTTGTTGTTTATGATCCATGTTTACAGAAGTACTCCAGATATAATGCTTGTCTCGTTGAAAAAGGATGTTGGCTAGATTCGTCAAAAGAAGCAGACCTATTCTTGTATAGGTTTTTTCACAAAACATAGTGTGCCTCCATCCCTGATGTCTAAGGTGTTCCCCTTCTTTTATTCGTGAGGACAATTATTTTGGTCATGACATACATGAAAATAATTCTTGGCATGATGCATGATATATTTTGTGTGAACGTTGCACCTTACCATGGCAATATATTTGATGCTTAGGACTTATTTATTATGCTAGAGTTTAAAATTATAATTATAACACCCTTTTGTCATTTAAAGTTACAATGTGATTCAACGACCCTTGTATTTGTTACTGTTGTGCTGCAGAACTGTAACTTCCCCCTACTACCATTAGTTCTTGGTACTTTTTTAGAAAGTAATATTAAATAGTGAGCTAAGGATACCTAATGATTCCAGATGATATAGTTTCCAAAATTAGCAATGCAGCTTCAATTGGCAAAACGGCTCCATATTTGTTACTTTCCTCCTACCTCCTATTTAGTTGTATTAGTAACATTTTGTAGCTGAAAATTTCAAGAATTCTAAGTAGCCAAAATTATCAATAGTTATTTGTTTCAAACTGTTTTATTGTTGATATAGTGATGTTATTGAGAAAATGCAGAGAAGCTTGGAAAGGAACAAAGTTTGAAGCTATCAAGAATCAATTAGTGATTATGAGATATGGATGGATATGTGAGGAGAGCAAGATGAAACAGAAGTTAAAATTAGCATGGCCTACACTGCGAGCAAGTAAGTTACAAGAAAATTTTATAAGAAAATAAATGAGGAATCACATGAGGGAACTGTTTCATTTTAGATCATAAAATATCTAGATAAAGTAGGGAGACAAGGAATCAAGACAACCACCTAGTAGCATCTTCAGTGGTAGTGGATGTGAGAGGATTTGGCATGCCAAAGAGACTATAGGGTTGCCACGTAGGGGGATTAATTCTTCATATCATGAGCTAGTTGTTTTTATTCTTACTTTGAAAGGTTGATAAATTTTAGCTATTAGACAGTACCCAATAATTCTTGTCCATTAGTATGTCATGTTATTCCAGTAACTTTATAAGAAAAAAACAGCAAGTTGAAACTCCAACTGAGGATAAGATGATCAGATCAATACCAACATTTTCTACTCATGTTAATAGAATTGTTGTTTTTTGTGGTTAACAGAATTGCATCTACCATATGTTTTGCAGGAAAAGAGAGATGGACTTATATCACCTGCAGATTGTGGCTTTAGTGCAATGGCTATTGGCTATTATGAAAATACAAGGAACATTCCTCAGGTCCATTACCTCTTATTTATTGCAAGTGCAGGTAGGCAACAGATGATCCTCACTACTGCAGCGTCTTTCCGTAACACAAGCAGAATTAGGAGTTAACGCAGAAATAATTAACAACCTGATATAGTGTATGAAGGAGATAATTAACAAGTTTGGCACATATCTTAAACAAAAGTAATATCCTAAACCAAAAGACAGCACCCTTCATGAGCTTGCGGAACTGTACAAAGGCTTTCAGCAGAGATGAAAGAAAACAAAAAACAAATAGCAGGTAAGATATAGTATCCACACTTACATTTAACTGTTTAGCCCAAAAGTTGAATTTGATGTAGTTGAACCCCAAAACAGGTTGAACTTAACAGGACAATGTCACCATTTAATGCATTAGTAACTAGTTCAGCTGACCTATCGGCTAAGTAGATGTTGGATAATGGGAATGGGAAATGATTTCCCACCCATCAAGGGGTAACTTTAGCCATCTATTTCTCCCACCTCATTTCATCCTAACCCTCTATCATTTCATTGGCAGCGACCAGAGGATTTCGGGGGCAGCAAGGCTAGACCCGGCACGCCTTCTCCTCATGCAGACACCGCAATAGTCGGCAAGCGTCACAGCATCCCCTGCCGTGAGACCGTGGTCGAGGGATATAGATCCTCTGATTTGCAAGAGGTAAGTCAGCGTGACGTTCCCCTCATATCCAACAGTTTCCCTTTCACAAGTCCACTAGTTATCCTCTACCCCAAATTCTTTTTCCTTCTTGTTGATAACTCTGATCCCACCTTTGCTACTGGTCAATTGCTTGAAAATTTCCAATCCATCAGTCCGTTTTTATGGCCATTAGTTTTGCTTCAAGATCCGTGCGTGTTCTCAGGCCTAGTCGGACATCCATTTTGGTAACGGGCTATAGGAAATCAGTGTTGTCTTGTCGGTTTCATGTGAAGATAGTTCCACCCTGTCGACCACGCTGGAAGGACTTGCTAAGGGCTGAAGCAAGCAGGAATGTGACTAAGAGTACTGACCGCCTGTGTACCCCAAACAAATCTATGGGAAATCTTGGTTCAATAGGATGGCCCCCACTATCAAGCAACTATGAATCCAGAAAGATGCTTTGTGTTGTTGCTTCAATGTCCCGGCCCCCTAATGTTCTCAATGTTACTTTAATCTTTGTGCAGGCCTGAGAAAGAATGGAAGATAAATGAAATTGCGAGCTTACATGAGAATGGTCGTTTCCTGCTGTGCTAGAACCTGAGTTTTACAGTTTTTTTGGCCTGACATCTTTTTTATTGAAAACCTTGTTGGCAGCGTAATATTAAAATTTAAGATTTTAGGACGCTATGTATTTATTATTGCGCTGCCTTGAAAAGTAGAACATCGTGGTTTTAAACCTGTCAGTGGTGGATTGCTATGTGAGTATGTATTTACATTTCTCAAAGAAAACTACTTTTATACTGGCACTGCAATTTTTTTAATTTATTAATTCGCTAGTGCCTGGTACTGCTAGATCAGATTCAAAGATCTGGTATGGTTGGTGGGCTCTTTGGTGTACCATGTTCGTGCAGACCATACCACCCTCGAATCCTAATCCCGTTTGTACAGACTACCCAAGAGCAAATCAACCATGCACATGATGACAAGGCACAGATAGGAGAAGTGGTGGTGCTGATCGCACGTTGTGGTGTTATAGAATTTGACAGAAAATCTGTCTCGCTTCGTCTATTCCTGTGACGGCACTCCGAGCGCTTTGTCTGTTTCCTCTGGCGGCGCTATGGAGCTGATCTGATTGGTTATGCAAATAGTCTTCCTAAGCTGATCCGTCGTCCTGTTCTTTTCTTATTATTGATTATGGATTATGGCGGATACGCTTCTCAATCTTCTAAACAGTATGTTTCATACCGAACTTTTCTATATACTAGTCAAGTGCCCATGCGTTGCAATGGAAATAAATTTTATAATCCTATTAAATAAAGATGAAACAGGACAAAATATTAATTAATGGACAAGACCAAAATTCATCATCCCTTGCTTGATTGATTAATTCAGTTCAAAGATCAAAATTCAGTGAACAAGACACATATGGAAGCAAATTAGTAAGTGAACTTAATAATCCACTAAAGCTTTATAAAAAAGTCTTATTGATTAGACTACTAACATATCAAGAATTAACGAAATTAAATACTTGTATATAAGAAAAAAAGCAAACATTTGATGTACAGTAAAAACAGAGTGTTAACTGATCGTTGCTTACTGTCCTAGCTACATTGTACAAGCCTATGTGACAGCACTCAAGAGGACAACTAATTATGACCAAGCTCAACATAATTTAGTCTAAGATCCCAAACTATTTTGGCACGAACAAGATAGTTGTCTTTCACAAAAAAAACACAATCAGCTATGATCCTTATGGGTTTTAGCCTTATCAAATTCAGTGTCCTGTACATTAAAAATCATTATCCTATTATTGCCTCTAGCAAAGTCAGTCTTATACTATGCTGCTGATGCCTGATCCAGTTCTTGAGAATCTCAAGAATATATGTAACTATAGGACGTACTATAAAATAGAATTTTGATCACTTGAAAAATGTTATGTAACTCAACAAATAAATGTGGTAGAAAGCTTAGTGTAAAAGTTGAAAAAAATGGAAATAGAGAATAGTGCAGATAATGGTGTCCATAGAAATAATTTCAGGAAGAGCATTTCTTACTAAGCAAGGAAATAATTCACCAAATAAATCCTGTTGTGATGTATCTTCCCTGTACATCAATTGTAGCTTATAGGGGGTAAAAGATTTATCCTGGCACTGCCATACCGAAGCATTCGCTTTAGAGAAAACAATCTGCCAGGTTTTTATGAGCCATCGAATGAATTTCCAAAGGCATGCCATTCACATATGATATATAATCAGATGGATTTTTTTCACAACCTTGATTTTTAGAGATGGACAGTATTCTCAAATGCCACATCTTGCACTGTATTCTCATCAGCTCCCTACAGAGCAAGATTGACAAAGAGTTGTTGGCTCTATACACTCCAACCAAAAGCGTGAAAACCAGAGGGGAGCTAAGATCTATTTATTGTGTTAAACAAAGAGCTCACCTTGACGTCAACATCCTTCTTTAGAGCATACCTCTCACCGGAACTAATTGTCGTCATTCTCAAACACAAACAAGCTCCATAGTCCTTGCGAAGCGTGAGTTTGAAAACTTTGAAAATAACTATAGGCCTTAACTGATCTATCAGTTTGCTGAGATTATTACGTAGAGTGAGGTTAAGTGGAAAATGAGATTACGTAGGCTTGCATATAAATTAAAATTAATGTAAAATTACCTGCATGTTTAGTTAACCAAACTTTAATATTTGGTGGAGTGTTGGTGTATAGCCTTTGCTTCTGGGTGAGTGATTCAGGTACCAGTTGATGCTCTGCAGTCTGCACATATACCCAGCATACATAAATATATCAGACCACAACAAAATGGAACTTCAACATACCACTAAAACATCAACGATACCTTTAAGAAATGGATTATTTGCAGCAAACAAACACTGGATCGGTCGAGCTCCGATGCTTTGAAGTAGGCGCTAAGAATTATGGTCAAGTCAACGCTGAATAATTGCTGAGATATATCTCCGAAGCGCAAATATCAGATTGCATATCAACCTTAGAAAATACCAATACAGATTGGAAAATCGGGAAAGCATAAAAATTGGTAAGCAAAGAGCTATACAGGTATGTGTGTAGATCATGGAAAGACAATATGTACACCTGCTCCTCGTTGATAAGCTTGTGCATTCGGCGAACCCATTGCTTCCAGAAGTTCAGATTGAAGACCACCAACAGCAGTTGCGTTGCACCTCTCACAGTAGCAGCCACGTCACCATTCACCACAATGGCAGTCAGGATTGATTAATGGGCCAGTGATGTAACCTAAATATTTGCTATTCATAAAGTCAGGATTGATCATTCATTCAAACTCAAGGTCCATACTAACGCTACGGTGATATTTGATAATGCAATTCAAACAACCAAAATACAACTATTATAGAATTATAATCAATTGCTTTCCATAACAGAACATTAATTCACAATTCAAAGATGGAGATTCATGTCCAGTTTATGAACCGAAACAATAAATATAGGTTGAAAAAAATCTGTAGGCCAATGTTCAAAATCAATAGATGACTGTTTCAAACTCTATTACTTCATACTTATGTATGTGACACACAATGGCACAAAAGCCTCCTTTTTCTTGTTGTAGAAACAACAAAAGTGCTTTTGCGAACTTCAGTATTTCCTTCAAAAATCTCAAAATCCATATCATTGTGATGTGATATTCCATGAGCATCAAGTGTGTTATCCCCTTATATTTCTTTCTGATCCTTTCAACGCGTCTTTCCTATCCACACAATATAAATTTAGTTGTGAGTATATCATGCAGGAAAATCCATTAGGCTGTGTATATCTACTTGTGGATATAGAGGCGGGATTTCTATCCATTATCTAAAAAATGTAGAAAAAGCCATATTTGAAAAGAAAAGGACATCATCAGCACCACTAAATGTAAGCCAAAGCAACACCGACTGATCAATACCTGCTGCATCTAGCAATATTATTATTTAGCATTAGGAAGATAGTTAGCACTGCACTTCTCAAATACGTTGCATTCCTGATCTTCGATTTTTGGTGGTGTCTACTAAGATAATAGAATTTTTCTGTTATGTATTACCATCAGAAGATACTAACAGTTTAGCTACCAAACATGTACATAAGCCTCCATTTCAATTTCCCAAACATAACTAGGGAAGTTTTATAAGAAAGACCAGCAGCTTACTACGGTGTGCAGTTAATTAGCTTAAAATTTACCTCGATATTCCATTATCCACTGTAGAAATATTTCCTAAATGACAAACTGAGGTCTCTAGTTCCCAAAGTGCTGGTCCACTCACTGCCTTCATCCGATTTCCTGTATCTAGTGCTAGTCATGCATTTCATCAAACATGTAGCAAGCATATATAGCATCGACCTCCCCTTTCCTTCTCTGAGATAGTCATATTCTGTTCTCTTACCAGCAGTGTTCACTAATCAAATCAGTGGAGTTAAGAGAGGACATGACCAGCCGCGTCGTTGGATGTGGCTCTAGCTCCGATCCGCTCCGGTCATGATGCGGCTTGATCCGAATCGGCCTTGGGCGGTGGAGCAGCCTGTGGCCTTGCCGGCCGATCGATGGCGCCGGAGGCATGGAACACCGGGGGAGGGTGCGATGGACTGCCGTGGGGGGGAGAAGGGGTCGGTGGCAGAGGCGAGGCGCGGCGAAGGCTGGGGGTCGGCTGTGGAGTCTAGGGGGAGAGGGAGGAGATCGCGGGCGAGCGGGTCATGTGCCAAGGCTGAGTCAGGCGAGGCGTTGCTCGCTGTGAGGGAGGAGATTGCGCAACTTACCATTGCGGGAGAATAGGACACGGGCGTGGCGGTTGATAATGGCGGTGACTGCGGACGGCCTCGGTGGGTTGCGGGCCACGCGATGCCAACCCCCAATCGGCGATGCCGACACCGTGAGGCGGGAGCTTGGAGGCGGCGGGGAATTCGCCGGCGTGCGGCGGCGGCGTGCGGCGTGGGTGGTTGAGGGGGAGGCGCAGCGCTTGCATGCGGCGGCGTCAGCCTCGGTGGTTGAGGGGATGCGCAATGCATGCGCAGGAGATCGATGCGGAGGCGCATGAGGGCTGCGGGGGAGAGTGGGAACTATTTTAACCCTTAGATCGATCTACAGTGGGGGAGAGTGAAAAGCATCTAACGCCTTTGAGAAGAATCATCGCTATAAAGTTTTTTTTAAGTTATATAGAAAAGTTCGTTATCTGATTTTTCTAAAGTAAATTTTTAACTTTGTAATAGTTAATTTAGTCGTTTATATCCTCAAATACTATCACAAAATTAGATAATCCAGAAAATCTAAAATTTCATAAGAAAAGACTATCGAAACCTTTTTTTATTCTAGATTTTAAATTGTTATTTGCACGCTTCCTAATCTTTTAAACGTTCATATAAAAATTTTCTTAAAATACTTTTCTATAATAACTTTTTAATTTTATAGGAATTAATTCATTAGTTTATACCTTTAAATAGCTATTCATAAAAAATCAAATAATCCATTAGCTAACGAAGCCGAAGAATTCGAGTAGCAAAGGAGTCCACAATGTAGATGACAGGCGTCAGGAAGTAGGGTTGCAGCATGTAAAAGTCCAATGTTTCCAATCAATTTGTCTGACGAATTTACAGTGTGCTGATCGCATCGGAAGCCAGAAACACTACTACAAAAAGCATTTTTCTAGGCAACCAAAATGTATTTTTGCAGGTGGATGAGCATACCACCTCTAACTAAAAGCCTAAAAAATAGTTAATTTTCGCAGGCGGTTCCATCCCTGCCTGGGAAAACCAATTTTCGCCTAAAAAATCGATTTTCACAGAGCCCCGCCTGTGAAAATATTTTTTGGCGCAAAAAAATCCCAGATCCAAAAAAATGTCCCAGTCGAGAGGCTCGAGACCCTGAGATGTAGGTTGTCTTCGACATCGCAGTCGAACCCTGAGACGAAGGTCGACGCGCCGTCATAGTCGAAGCCTGAGCCATGGGTCGTCGGCGGCGACGCTAGATTTGACGGTCCCAAGGATCACGGTCGTTGCTGTCGCCGAGCCGACCGTCGTCCTCGGATCCGCTGCTCCCGAGGCCGCTGCCGACGGATCCACCTCTCCAGAGGCTACGGAAGGTGGTGGATGTGGCTTTCGGCGCTGGACAGCATGGAAGTGGCGGCAGGAACTAGGGAGGGTGGGAGAGCCGCCGGGACGCTGAGTTCCACCCGCTGCCGCCATGGGTGAGAGGAGAGGTGAGGTGAGGGAGAGGGAGAGGGCGAGAGGTGAGCTGAGGGAGGGACTTAGCCGATTTCTGAGGGAGAGAGGAGCGTATATACTTATCGGATTTCCGTTGGTGGAGGAGACTGGCCTCACAGTTTGTACAGACGGTCCTCTTCAGATCGATTGTAAAAATTGATTTTTATAAGTGACGCTTTAAAAAGACGTTTGTGAAATAAACAAGTAGTCTTCTTTAGTTATCGTCGATGAAAATTGATTTTCATATATGAATTTAGACTATACAAGCTCCTAGTCATTATTACAGACGAGTTTTTTTCACTTCCTCCAACCTCGTTCATCCCTCTTCTTCCTCGTTTCATCCGCTGGCCGCCGAAAAGGTAGCCGTTCTGATCATCGACGCCTCGCCATACTCACCATGTCTTGAGTGTTCCTTATTCTCCTCTACACGATGTTTTCATCCGTCCTAACCGCAGCCCATTTCTTGCAGTGTGCGCGTAGGAACACGGTCCTAAAGCGGACACTCGCGGGCGTGCACTGACGACTGCCGCCTCATCGATTCCGCCGATCCTAATTGCCTCGAACCAAGCCACCGCGCAACGGAGTTTGCCTCTGCATGAGGACTATTTGTTCCCAAGAGATGCAGAGAGAACGGAGATCGCCTCCATCATCCCCATCGCCGGATAGGAACCCACCACCGACGCCGCGCGTTATCGACCCCTCCCCTCGATGTGTAATGCCCTGAATTTTCGGACCCGATTTTTCGTACCATTAAAAACTATTTTAAATAAAATTATAATTTCTAAAAATCGATGTTTTTTGTGTGCCTAAGACTAAAGTACTGAGATCTCAATTAAACCTCACCTTAAAACCCCAAAAATTTTATAATCAAGGTCCTGACCCGAAATTCAAATATCAGAGTTTGAATTTTACAATTTAAGACTCCCCAGGAACCCTCCATTAAAATTCCCCTTGTTTAATCCTTTGAAAAATTCAAAATGCCAGCAAGAAGCCTCTCTTCCAAATCCCTGGTTCAAAATCTCAAAATTTAAATTCAAATCTCCCTTGAACTCCATCTTGAATTCCATCCTTGAATTCCTTCCTAAAGTTCCAAAAAAAATCATATTCAAATATTGTATTTTTTTCCCTTAAAAGCTCTCCATCAAAATTAGGATTCCAATTCAAAATTCCCTTCATCTCCAAAATTCAAATTCCCATAAAAAAAAATCTCTTCTGAAATCCCCAGACACAAAATTTCAAATTTTGAAATCTAAAACCCTCCCTTGCCTATCCTCCCTCAAAAAATTCAAAATTATTTCAAAATCCTCAAAAGAAAGATTCTGGTCTCGGAGCCTTGACAAAAATCTGAGATTTTTATCAGCCAAAAAATCAATTTCCAATTTCAAATACCCCTTCAAATATTCAAATGATTCCCAAATAAATTCCTGGGAAATTACAAAATATTAGTGTTCACAATGGGTCGCCCCATCTCTCTCTCCCGCTTGGCCCGCGAGCTGCTCAGCCTCCCTCATCCCGCCGCGCCTACGCTCACAGCCTACCGTCTAGCCCCTCGGCTGCTCGTGCCCGTGCACTAACAATGGGGCACACTCGTCAGCCTCTTCGGCTGAACCGCCCATGCGGACGCTCTCACACCCTGAGTTTCCCCTTCAATAGAGCCACACAAAATATATTAAAGAAAAAGGCTCAAAGAAATAAAACTAAAAGGCCAAGTGAATTAATTAAATGAGAGAAATGTAAAATAATAATTTATTATGGCTGGGAGTATTTTTTTTTATATTCCCGTTGCCAAAATACACTAACAGGATTTTTATGGAAATTTTTAGAGCACTGGAAGTAATTTTAATAATTCAAAACAAATTATCGGAATTAAAATCCTTCTGGAAATCCCTTTTTCTTTTCTTTCCCTTTCTCTTTTTCTTTTCCTTTTCTTCCCGCCAGGCTGCTGGCCCAGTACTGCTCCTTAGCCTGCCGTGGCCCGTGCTGCGTGCGCCTCCCCATGGGTCCCACCTATCAGCCTTTCTCCTCGCGCCTCCTCTCTCCCTCGGTCACCGCTAGCTAGGGTCCGCCCACCAGCGTCCGCACGCCCGCGCCCCTCTCTCTCTTGTCGACATGTGGGACCGGGGCCAACATGTCAGGCTCGTCGTCTACCTCAGTCCAGATCGGGTGGAGGGGAAATTTTCCCCACCACTGTGCGATCCCCACCTTCGCCCGCCTCCTTGCGCACTGACCCGTGGGCCCCATTTGTCGGTGTGCGTGGACCAGTCCACGTGCGCCGTCCTCCCCGCGCCACTGACCCGTGGGCCTCGTTTGTCGGCGCTGGTCCCCCGTGGTCCGCTAACGCATTAATTCGTTTAATTGCAATAAATCGGTTAATAATTAGTTTTGTATAGTAAAATCATAGTAAAACTTCAAAAATCCATAACTAATTCATTCGAGCTCCGATTAATTTCATTCAAATTTCATTAAATCCAAAAAAATGCCAAGAATCCATTAAAAATACTTTTAACCTCTCTTTCAGTATCCACATGTACTTTTTTAATTGTTTGTTTGTTATAGAATCCGACATCGTCGATCCTCCCGTTTATTACGAAGTTGTTGCAGAGTTCGCCGAGCTGGAGTAAGGCAAGTCGCATCATTTCCTCGATTATATTGTGCCCATTTATTTCCAAATGTTTGTTTTAAATTAATAAACATGCATATTTCATTATTTCATGTGGGAAGGTTGACCTATATAAATGCAATTTTAATTGCTCTGACTTAATTCCTCCTGTATACTTTTGTAGCTGGGTAATAAAATGATTAGAGGCTATTGTTAGGATGTTTAGCTCTGCTTAGAAACTATTAGCTCACATGGGAATTTAAATACTTTTATTTATATTCTTTGTTCAACGTTATGTCGGGAAATGGAACCTTGGATATGTTGAAATTAAATTACGAAAATTTGATCTAAATGATGGGCTGTGGGTGTATGGTTTTGCTGGTTACACCCATGGCACTTAAGGACCGATTCGCGGGAACCCCTTGGGCAATTAATCGTATATACCACAAGCCAGCGTGGACAACGGCTGAGCTTGTAGCGTCTCTTCTCCCTCTCCTAGGCACCGTTGGTGAGAATGGGCATGATGGAGTTGGGTCGGCTCGGGGTCGGGTTAATCGGCTTCCGGATCCATTGTGGCACAAGGGGGTAGCCTGGCTGATATGAGGTGTCTTGTTGGCAGGTGCAATCTCAGCGTGGTGTGGATGGTTAGGGAGAGGTTGCGTGAGCGGTCCTGTCACAGCCTCTCGCGGGGTGCCGTGGTGACACGCCGGCACATGGGAACGTGTGTGGGGCTGTGTCTTATGGGTACAGTTGTACACCTCTGGCTAGAGTTAAAATCTATTCGAATAGCCGCGCCTGCAGTCATGGGCATTTTAGTCAAGACTCACTGTGATTAGTCTCACTATAATAAAATGACTTAAAAATTGCTATAGTGATAGGATGGATAGTTGGGCCTGGTCAATGTGATGTAACGTTGATCAGTGGAGGATTAATATTGTTTAATTAATTAATGTAACACCCTAAAATTATCCTCATATAAAAATAAATGAGAAAAAGGAATTTTAGAAATTAAATTAAAAGCCTCAATGAGTGGAAATAATAATATTAGAGAAAAAACTATAGCAATATGGGTTTGAAAATAATTTTATAAAATTCTTTTCTTAATCATCTATTTTCTGGAATTTTCTGGGATTTATTTGATTAAGGGAAGTATTTTTGGTAAATAAAATAGAGTTATAGCATTTAAAACAAAAGAGAAAGGTTTTAAAAAGCTCTTCACTGCACTAGGCCGATTTCAGGCCCATCACTGTGCACTTAACGCTTCCCTGCGCGTGCAGCCTGCGGCCTACCGACGCCCATGCCGCTCCCTGCCACTGACAGGTGGGCCCCACCTATCAGCTTCGCCTCCTACCTCCAGCTCGAGAGTCCTGTTCATTCCCGAGCGCCACCGTCGCAATCTCATGAAATCCGATTGCCTCGGCCTCAATCTCATCCAATCAGTTGAGACCCCGACCTCCTCTGCCTTATCCCCAAGAAACAGGAACCTAATCGTGCACGGACGTCGAGATTTGAAGCTTCCCGAATCGAGTTCTTATCCCTAATCCACCACCGCCATAAATCTCACCGAACCCGAGTCGAACTCTGCCCCTCTCCTCCTTAAATAGCAAGCCCCCGACCCCTAAGAGCTATCCCGTGCGCAAGTTGGAGCCCTAGCTAGCCCTAGCCGACTCCCTTTTCTCTCTGCCAGTGGGCCCCGCTGGTCAGCCACCTGCCCACACCCCTCTCTCTCCTGTGCCGACGTCATATTTCCTTTTTCCGAATTAAATTAATTCCTAAATGACGCAATAAATCAGTTTAATTCTTTTTATAAACTTTTAAAAGGGTTTAAACTTCTAAAATTCATAATTAATTCATCCGAACTCCGTTTAGGGTGATCCAACTTGCAAAATTCTTTAAAAATCAAGATCTACCCATTAAAAATATAATATTGTATGTTCATGTGTGTTGATGTACTGTTTTGCTTGTTTTTATTTATTGCCTGTAGCCACCGACGTTTAGGAAGAGCCGTAATTTCTCGAGAGTTCCGAGGCTTGTGAGGAATAGCAAGGCAAGTCACGCAGATTCCTCAATACCTTTAAGCATATTATTCCTATGTTTAAAGCTAATTTTTCTTTCAAATCTGCATTTATTTTGGAATGTCATCGGTAAAGGGAAACCCTAATCCTTGGTTACGATCCCTTTGATTTGATTACTTGACTTTGTACCTACAGGATAATTTTGACTTGCTAGCTTTATTTACTGGTTAGCTAGAATAACTCTAGGGCCCTACTTAGCTTTGCCTAGCAAACTATAGAATAACTTCTGGGCGGTAATAGTAATTTCCATAATATTATGCAGTCCCATAAAATGATGATCCATTTACGACGGTGGTCGTATGGGGATAATTTAATTTACCACTAAAACTTGATTAAAAGGTGGGTTGCGAGTACCAGGATGGTGAATGTTGCTAGCGGTGCTCGTGATAGTTAAGGACCGGTTCGCGGACTACTTGTTACAAAGCAACACTCGTGCTAACCACAAGCCAGAATGGGTAATGGCGGGATCCAAAGTGTAGTTCGTTTAACCGGAGGCCCCACGGTGTGTTGTGGCTGTGTCAGTAAGTCCATGTCTCGAGCGTTGGATCATTTCCCTGTTGGGGCTTGATCAGCTCCTGCCGAAAACTGGTGGTTCAACGGGTGACTCTCTTGTTGTGCGGGTTACATGGAGGATCTTGTCACAATTCCTTTCCGAGGTACCATGGTGGTATTAAGGTGCACAGTGAAGTATTGTGGAGTTGTATCTTGTGGGTAAATTGGTACACCTCTGGCCAGAGTAAAACTATTCGAATAGCCGTGCCCACGGTTAAGAGCGAGCCTAGCAATGTTTTCTGTGATTAGTCTCACACTATCTAAACTTGATTGTTGAATGGTGGAATTTGGTTAACTCTAGGTTGGAGTGGTTGGGCCTATACCATTTTGGTGAGCGGTATAGTGTTGATCAATATTGCTAATTAACTAATGCTTTGTTATTCTCTTAAATATTTTATTAAATGCTTTTATGCAAATTGAGCCATATTATGCCATCCTTTGTTATCCCGTGCACTTGCATATTTGCTGTGTGGCTTGCGGAGTATTTCATGTACTCATCTTGCAATTAACAATCATCATTCAAAAGAGTACTTCAGCGAGGAGGACTACTTGGAGGATTAAGCGAAAGTCCCAATCAAGCTCGTGGAGTGGGTTTCATCACGCTATCCTAGTTATTTACCACTGTTAGACATTTTATTATTTTGTGAGGTATCATTCACCTTTGTAATAAATACTTCCGATATGTAAACATTTACTTTGATTATCAACTATGTTATGTGTGCCTCGGTTGATTCCTGGACGAGGATTTTCACACAATAAAACTCCAAAATTTTGGATGGAAATTCTGGGCGTGACAATTAACCTTTTTAATGTTTGTGAACTATTATTGTTTGCAACTACTTTTACGCAAATGAACCCTGAGCCTTCCTTTGTCTCACGTGCATTGTGCATATTCGCGGATGTGACCTGTTGAGTACTATGGGTGGTACTTAGTCCTGCTCCCTTTTCCCCTCTCAGTGGTGGAGTATCTGTCTGATGAGGATCATTAGGAGGACTAGACCGGATCCAAGCTTTCCCTCTCGATTTCCCTTCAAATGGATGCCCTAGCTAGCTTCCACACACTGCCGCTCATCAATTCCCCTCTCTATGGCCACACTCCGCCACCGGCGACGCCGTCCCATAGCCACCGCGCAAAGCTCTTCTCCCTCACTACCGCGCTGTATCGCTCGCCACTGGCCTCCTTCGGTGACCCAGGCCCTAATCTGAGCCGCTCACTGTGTTCGGCACCTACTTCGCTCTCTGTTGCAATACTCCACCGCCACCGGCCATTGATTCCTCCCCCCCTCCCGGCCGGCCTCTCTCTCTCGCCCTTCTTTTCTCTGATGGCTGGCCCCCGTCTCCTCTCTCTCACATTGCCTGACATGTGGGCCCAACCCCCCTTGCCCCTTTTTCACTGACAGGTGGGCCACCACCAATTAAACCCCCTTTCTAATAAAAACCCAATTACATGTGGACCCCACCTCCTTAACCCCTCCTTTGTATCACTGACATGTAGGCCCACACAGCAAATAATATCCAATCCCCATTTTGAATTCAAGTCAGTGACATGTGCGTGGGCCTTATCCCTTTAAATCCCTATCCTCACTGACATGTGGCCCCTTCCCTTTTTCTCTTTGACATGTGGACCACACCTCTCAGCTCCTCTCTCTCTCTCTGACTATGGACCCCACTTGTCAGCTGAGAGGAATATTCCCTCGGCATATTCTTTTTGAATCTAAACCCTTAAACTTTCAAAATTCATATCTCCCCATCCGTAACTCTGATTGACCCCGTTCAAGTCTCAAAATTTTTCTAAAATTGAGATCTACGTTATGGCACTATTAGTTATTAATAATAGTATTTTATTTCTAGGGTTTTTGTATGGTTTTATCTCGTTTACGTGTAGTCGACATGATGGAATTTCTTTCAGACACGGTGTCGGAGGAGAGAACTCCAACCACGGGGAGTCTGGGGACCCCCCCTTTGAGGTTCGGCCAGGGGAGTGGTTCACAGGACGACTGCGGCGTCGAGACGATGACACGCAAGGGAGACAGAAGAAGTAGACAGGTTCGGGCCGCGCGGAGGTGTAATACCCTACTCCTGTGTGTATCTGCTGTGTAGGAGATGAATGCGATTTGTTCTTACAAGATATTCTTGAGGGGTGCTCAGGAGCTAGCCCTAACTTAGGAACTCAGCCTCTCTGGGAGCTGAACCCAATCTTCTCAGAAGCTGAACCTTCTTTTCTCAGAAGCTGAACCCAAGTCTCCGGAACCCCCTTTTCTATTGGCATGGATCCTCCTTTTATAGTCCAAGGGGAGTCCACAGTGCCACACATGCTTTTCTAGATATGTCTTGTCGCACGCGGCCGCCTGCTGAGCCGCGCCGGAGTTGGTTCGGGACGTCTTGTCGTCACATTGCTCGGCTGCTGCGGGTGGCTAGGTTATGAAGATGCGACAACGCACGCCATCGCTGCCAGAGCGTGGAAAACTGAAGCCCTCTTAGTCAAATAATCTCTGACTGCACAGGGAGCGGGCCCATGGGGGGCCATCATGAGAGCCCACGCGTGTTCGAGCGGGTGACAGGTGCGACGCGCCCCGTCGCCTCGCCATTAATGCGGGTAGTTGGAGAGTTGATCCGCTCGGGTCAGGCTCGTGCCCGGGGCAGAGAGCTCATCGAGCCCTCCACGCACATAAGGCGCCGAGTTCCCCGGGAACTGAGGCTGTGAGTCCCGGGCCCAGGAGGCGCGCCCCGGGCTCGGGAATGTCCCAGTAATGTGTCCCGGGAACGCGCCCCGGGACCGAGATTGTGGGTCCCGGGACCAGGGGCGAGACCCGGGCCCGGGAATATCCAATGTGCCCCGGGAACGTGCCTAGGAACCGAGCCTGTGAGTCCCGGGCCCGGGGCAGGCCCGGGAGGCGTGCCTCGGGCCCGGGAATGTCCCAGTAATGTGCCTCGGGAACGCGCCACGGGACCGAGACTATGGGTCCCGGGACCGGGGGGCGAGACCTGGGCCCGGGAACGCGCCCCGGGACTAAGCCTGTGGGTCCCGGGACCGAGGCGAGACCTGGGCCCGGGAACGCCACACAGAGCCCGAGGTGGATGCGAGCGGTCGCGCGACGTGTTCAGGGAAGGTGCACCCGGGCCCGGACAGCGCTCGGGCCCTAGGCACTTAGCGGGGAAACGGCCGTAGTCGGCCGTCACCTGTGCAGAATGTGGGCCCTGGAGGAGCTGACGTGGCCGAAGATCCACGCGTCCCCGGGGTATGTGGGGCCCCAGTCCCGTTTCGCCGACACACGGATTCTCGAAGATTTTGAAGACGAAGACTAAGACAAGTCACTCTTTGATCATATTGCTCCCAGTTTATAAAATAATATTGTTTGCCAAGCTACATTCCAGTGCGCATAATAAATTGAATCGGCCTCAGTTCGCGCGACGGACCGATGGACTTACCTAGTAGTTGCAATACCCCGTAGGCTTTGAAAACCCTATTCCTTGTCGCTCTGCCTCAGTGTTACCTCAGTATCCGTGCTCTATGAGTAAGGGTAATAACGGTTTCACCCAAATCACATGTGTTATCGAAATGGGAAAACCTGGGTTTATAAAACCTTTTACCCCGACACGCGATATTGGTATATTTGCGAAACAAGAGATGGTTTGCGAAAACCCGCGATGCAAAGTGATCACCTGGGTGGAGATGCTTTGTATTCGCATATAGGACCGATTCCTTAGGGAATTGCATTGATCATAACACAGTGCGACCACATGGGTAGACACAGGGTTTGCTTGGTTGCCTTTGGAAGTGGAGTCGCCGGGGTGGCAATATGAGATACACCCACGGGATCTTGAGTACGAGGAGTCAAGGACTCACCTGGTACTTGGTCTGGGACCCGTTCAGTTGGCAATAAGCAATCCTGGAGACACTTTGGAAAGGCCTTGTGGCGAACCTCCCCCACTTGGCTAGTGGGGGAGAAAGCTCATGTCGTGTGGGGAAAGCGTACACCTCTGCAGAGATTTGAACTGTTCGAACAGCCGTGCCCACAGTCATAGGCACTGTGAAGTGATTCCTCTAGCGTAGCCTTGTTTTTATAAAATGTTTGCGAAGTATGTTTGTGGTTGGGAACTGTTACCAGAATCAGCCAGGTCGGCTAATAGATGACCATTACGTAGTCTGAAACGGTCATGTGTGGATCAAGGTGTCAGATAGCATCATAGTTTAGGCTTTCCGGGTGGATGTAGTGTGCTGGAGATATGATGGCTCTGGGAGCCAAAGTTGAGATGATGAGATGGATGAGGTACTGGAAAAGACGAAAGTGAAAGAAAAATAATAGAGGAGAAATGAGATAAGGTTTTGTTCTGAAGAGGACGAAAGTAAAAATAAACTAATAGATGAGATCCACTAAACCGCTGTCGTGATCCAACATGCGGTATAGGAATAGACTTGACTAGAAACTTTAATCAATTAAAATTTGTTTTGTCTACTTGAGTTATTGCAAAGCAATTCGCGAACAGGATCGAGGTGAGAGCCTCTTTCTAGCATCACTTGGGACACCTCACACTTAGAGTTTTAAAAATGTTTTCAAATAAAAAGGTTTGTGAAATAAACCCTAACCTTTCTTTGGTAGCTTGCATAACTCACTTTTTCCCTGACTTGTTGAGTACGTATGTACTCAATCCATTATGTTTTCCCCTCCTTCAGGAAGATTGAAGTTGAAGCCGAAGACTTTGGGATTCTTTCCTAATCTCAAGCCATTGTTTGTGGACTGGGTTCTCACTGCGTTGTCGTTCCGCTGCTGCTGTTCTGTTTGAAGGTTACTGCTCAGGGCTTGCCCAATGTTGCAACTTATAAAGGTATAATATATATGCATGCATATATGTATGTATATTATTAGCGACTATGATACATCTCGGTTAACCGCAGGTACCAGCAAGGTTTCTTGGGACTGGTATCGGTATCGCTGTTCCGTAGGAGTTGGTTCATGCCAATCTCCTGTGGTGCATCTTCTCTGGTGTCACTGTAGGTGGTGCCAGGGTGGAGGTGTGATACGATAAGCTCCAGCTCGTCCTTTCTGATGTGAACGTGGGTGTCCCGATCTTTCGATGAGAGGATAAATCGATTGGATGGAGTGACGTTGGTGATCTGACTACAACCGTCCAGGGACGTTGCGCCTTAGCAATCGTTACACCAACTCTAGAGGCTGTTCGCAATCTCAACGGATGCACAATCAGCCCAACCACGAGGGTAATTTTTCCTGTAGGCAATCGAGAACTAGCAAGAACAAGATGAACAAGCAACTTAATTTGCGAATAAAGATGAAGGTTTAATTCAAGAGAACAAACAGTGGGGCTTCGAAGACGAGCAAACCGGCGATCTAGCCGATCACGGGATTACACGGTAAAGTAGCGACGCTAACTTTAATCTAACAAAACCCCAATCTGTTTGTGGCGGCTCTAAATGTATTAATAGGATGGGAAGATGACCACAGGGGTGTTGGGATCGTTCTCCAACCCTAGGACGCGTCCCTAATGGACCCAACATGATACATGGGCCTTCGGCCCAAAAACGGTGACGCAGCACCTGAACAGAAAACCTCTCATCACTAAAACGATGATTGCAGATGATTCCAAGCAGATATGAGCATGATTCTAGATCCGTTGGAAAGTAGACTTGATAAGCTTTCCATGAAGTACTAGAACTCCCAAATCGGAGTTCGTATGAAGTCATGGCGGCCATCACAAGTTGGTACTATCGTATAGTCTGAATCTAGCCTGCGCGAATCCCTTTCCTTGTTGATCTCCTCCATCATTCCTGAGCAATAACAACATGCATGGATCTCCATGCTCCACATAAGTTGGAGACAAATTTAGAAACGAACTCACCTGATAATTAAGCTGACGTGCTCGAGCGCGACTAAGCGGCGGTGTAGGTGTGGACGTATCGACAGTGTTGATGTCCTCATCATCCCCCCAACTTGCATTTGAGTCGTCCTCGACTCAAGCTCATCTTCTTCACCCAAATATGGCTTCAAATCTGCAATATTAAATGTGGGACTAACCTCAAAATCTGCAGGCAGATCAAGCTTATATGCATTCTCATTAATTCTCTCTATCACTTTAAAAGGTCCATCAGCTCTAGGCATCAATTTAGACCTTCTCATATCAGGAAACCTATCCTTCCTCAAATACAACAAAACCAAATCTCCGGGTTACCACCTGATGTGAATGTGGGTGTCCCAATCTTTCGATAAGAGGATAAATCGATTGGATGGAGCGACGTTGGCGATCCGACTACAATCGTCCAGGGACGTTGCGCCTTAGCAATCGTTACACTAACTCCAGAGGCTGTTCGCAATCTCGATGGATGCACGATCAGCGCAACCACGAGGGTAATTGTTCCTGTAGACAATCGAGAACTAGCAAGAACAAGATGAACAAGCAACTTAATTTACGAATAAAGATGAAAGTTTAATTTAAGAGAACAAACGGTGGGGCTCCGAAGACGAGCAAACCGGCGATCTAGCCGATCACGAAATTACACGGTAAAGTAGCGACGCTAACTTTAATCTAATAAAACCCCAATCTGTTTGTGGCTGCTTTAAAGATATTAATAGGATGGGAGGACGACCACAGGGGTGTTGGGGTCGTTCTCCATCCCTAGGACGCGTCCCTGATGGACCCAACATGATACATGGGCCTTCGGCCCAAAAACGGTGACGCAGCACCTAAACAGAAAACCTCTCATCACTAAAATGATGATTGCAGATGATTCCGAGTAGATATGAGCATGATTCCAGATTCGTTAGAAAGTAGACTTGATAAGCTTTCCATGAAGTACTAGAACTCCTAAATCGGAGTTCGTATGAAGTCATGGCGGCCATCACAAGTTGGTATTATCGTATAGTCCGAATCCAGCCCACGCGAATCCCTTTTCTTATTGATCTCCTTCATCATTCCTGAGTAATAACAACATGCATGAATCTCCATGCTCCACATAAGTTGGAGACAAACTTAGAAACGAACTCACCTGATAATTAAGCTGATGTGCACGAGCGCGAGTAAGCGGCAGCATAGGTGTGGACGTATCGACAGTGTTGATGTCCTCATCACCTTCTCCTCAACCGCATCCTAGAACACCCTAAACCTTTTACCCCCAACATGTCGTAGGTTCCCTCATCGAAATGCCACCACTGCCAGGATGCCTCAAGCCATCCCTTTCTCAAGAGAGCATGGGGTAAGCACTCCTGGACTTCATAGATGTTGTACCGAAGCTTTGCTCAAGCCGCCGCTCGCTGTAGCACCATGCACGCTACTGTTCTGCTCAACCCCATTCCATCCGGATCTAGGGCCGTGCGATGGTTGAGGCTGGCGTCCTCAACATAGCGGCTAAGCTCGACACGGCAGGGAGTGTGATGCCAAGCTTGTTCGAGAAGGTGGAGTAGGCTTGGACATCTTCCTCTGGTGGTGGTCCTTGGTGGCAATGGCGATGGAAGATGGTAACTTAGACGGATGCTGATAAAAAACTTGACGGTAATGGCACGGTTTAAATTTTATAAAATTTAGTGTCACGAAGCAAGTTTTGCGAAGTGTTTGTATTGTATTTCATAAAAAAAAACTCTCTTGATACTCCATTAATTACCCCCGCTGATCGTTAGGTGATTACTTATTTTAACTTCTTCCCTCCGGTTCCGTAGCGGTTGACAACAGAGAGACGAGAGTGACAAGAGAGTTGTGTGTGTTGACTTTCTGCCCTCCATCTCCATGTCGATACTGCTTCCCTTCCTCTTCCTCCTATTCCACGGCCACGGCGCTGCCGCCGGCGACATCTGCATCGTGGGCAGCGGCATCTCCGGATCATCCACCGCCTTCTTCCTCACCAACTACACCTCCGCCTTCTCCGGGGGCCAGCTCCGCGTCTTCGAGCGCTGCGCTAAGGTCGGCGGGCGCCTCGCCACCGTCACCGTCGCCGGCGAAGACTTCGAGGCGGGCGGATCCATCATTCACCCTCGCAATCTCCACGTGCGACGCTTCGCCGACCTGCTAGGCCTCGCAGTCAAGACCGATGGCGACGACGACTGGCTCGGGATTTGGGACGGCGCCCGCTTCGTCTTCCAGACGCTACGCCCGCTACCGCCCGGGACCTCTTGGCTCCGCCGCAAGCTGCACGTCCTTCTTAACTCGCTGTGCCTTCTTAAGCGATATGGCCTCTCACTGCTCAAGATGGACAGATTTGTCCAGGTTCCTTCCTTCACCTCATCCTCCTCCTTCCCCTGCATCACCTAACCGTATTTTGCTCCGCTATTAGTATTATTCTTGCATTTACATCTTTTTATATGGTGCCACATATTACCCTATACCAATGGATCGTACTAGTGATCTAACGGTTCAGATTCACTCTATACTAGTAAAACTTACACTTGTAATATATATACATCACTAGTATAACTAGTATAAGGGTATTATTGAAAAATAAAAAAAAGACGTATATGTAATTTGTTAGTTATTTCCGGCTGATTTTTATATTTTTTTGATTGTGATCGCACGGAGATTCACGCTAGGTGGGATACGGGAAATAAATTCGAAGGTTTTTTTGTGATTTTTTTGACCGTCCGATCATGCCAAGATTCAATGGCAATATAGGTAATTTTTATAATTAACACGTCATTTACTAAAATACACATTCAAATGAATGGTTAGATTTCACCCATGCTACTTCCTCCCTGTCACCAGTATAGTATACTGTAAAGGGTCTCTTTATATATATGTGGTACTCAGGAAATTTATGGCCGCGATCGGTTTGTTTGCCATGTAAACTAGATGATACCTCACATGATTGCTGCGGAATGCCTTAGGTAAGAATGAAGAACAGGGAACCACACAGATCAAACAACCGAATGGCTCAACTTTTCTTGATGATGTAGCCTCTCGCTCCTTTGTAGGAGTAATTGCAGTTAATGGGTGATAATCATATAGAAGTATACGATTAACTAGTTTTGCCTCCTTTGCCATTTTCTTGACTGAGTTGAATATTCTGTTGGATTTACTGATCAACAACAAACGGGCTGAAATGTGTTATTGCCATATATGCATGCAGGAAATGTTGCAAAGATTTATGCTTTACTACAATGGCTTTGAGTCCCGACCGGTGTTTGACACGGTTGAGGAGATGCTCAAATGGTCGGGCCTCTATGGCCTCACTCGCAGGACGCTAGAGGAGGAGCTGGTTGATGCTGGCCTCAATTCTCAAACTATTTCAGAGCTTGTCACTGTATGATATGATTGCTCCCTATGTTTTCTCCTACCTTGTTTCAATTGATAACCCACAACGTTCTACATTCACAGAGTTGGTTTTTTCTTGCCTTCTAAGAATTACTACATTTAATGGTGTATAGTACAATATGTGCTAAACTTCCTTGGTTGCTAATAACAGTCTTAACACTTTCTTCCTGTTACATATTTCTTCTAAAGATCAAATCTTTTAAATTTTTTAATCTAGCATCTCCAACATTGAAGGATGCTTTACATTTCTTACCACCAGTTATTAATTAACCAAGCAGTTGAACTCATATCAGTAGGCCTTACCAGTTAAACATATAATTGGTGTGTAGTGTACTTACCAGGTCAACTTTTCTCGTTTGTATTTTCAATCCAGTACAAAAATTCTCATTTTATTAATCTTCCCAGAAACGTTTGTGTTAAGTTCTATCCTGTCCCCTATTGTTAACAGGTGATAACAAGAATCAACTATGGCCAAAGTGTGAGTATAAGTGGCCTTGCTGGTGCGGTGTCTTTAGCTGGTTCTGAGTCAGGATTGTGGGCTGTGAAAGGGGGCAACTGGCAGCTAGCTGCTGGATTGCTCGAGGCTGCTAACACCACCTTGCATATCCAAGAAGGCATAGACTCAATCCATTATGCAGGGGATCACTATGTTCTGAAATCCAATAAAGGGCATGAATATGATTGTGAGGCAACGGTGGTTGCAACACCACTAGATGAGGTGAACATTACATTTAGCCCCCCAATCTCCATTCCACCGAGGAAGATGCAGCATACCCATGCAACCTTTGTGAGGGGCCTATTGAATCATGTAAGTGTTATTTTGCTCTCTGTAACAAACTACTTTATCACAGCAATGCACCAAGGCACCAACTTCTATGAGCAGCAAGTAATGGATACGAGCATAGTAACTTAAGGTTGATGAAAGGCCTAGTCTTGTTTGGTTGTTAGTATGAGGAGTCTGAAACTTTGGTGGTTGTTACGATGCAGAAATTTTTCGGTCTAAGCTCTGTATCAGATATTCCTGAGCTGATAGGAACTATGGAGCTCCCTGATATCCCATTTTCAAGCATCTCGATACTGAAGAAGTACAACGAACAGGACATGACTTACAAGGTCTTCTCGCGTATGAAGCTGAATGATAATTTGCTGGATGAGATCTTTAGGTAAGAATAAGCACTATCTATATAGACTATAGTATATTCCTAGTATATGTTCCAAGAGAGTACTGAAAGACTTATATGAGTAGTAATTGATTGTGTGGCAATCATGAATGAATGTACAACAGCAGGAGGCAGGAAACGGTTCGGATAAACTGGCCTGCGTATCCTCACTATGAAGCTCCAGAAGTATTTGCTCCGATAATACTGGACGGTAACCAGCTGTACTACGTGAATACATTCGAGAGCGCAGCGAGCGCCATGGAGACAGGGGCGGTTGCTGCGGAAAACGTGGCCAGGCTCCTCATTGCGAGGCTTAGGCTGCCTCTCCCTTCCCGACCCCAACCCCAACCCCAACCCCAACCTCGGGCCGATGACCACGACCAGCGCGCGGATCTGTGACCAATACATACGCACACGCGCGCCATCTGTATTTTTTACTTCAAATGGGGAAGGCTTCCCGATCTGAGGCTAGAGCCAATACGCTACGCGCGCCCTCTGTATAGGAGTAGTAAGTGTTTGTGTGATGTCTGCAACTAGCTTTGTAAGCTTATCAGCCAATGTACCTCAAGTATGATTTCACTTTTAAGCCAGAAACTATTTGTTGAAGTTGTTTTGATATTCGATACTCGAGTAGAAATCATAATGTCAGACTTCATTTTTTAAGGCAATGTTTGAAAGAGCTTTTGGCTTAGCTTATTCAAGGCACACAAACGAGACGAATCATTATCATATGATTAATTGAGTATTAACTATTATAAATTTAAAAAATAGATTTATCTTATTTTTATAGAAACTTTTATATATAAAGTATTTAAAAAGGCACTAACGAGGGAATAAGCTTACGGCTGCGTTCGAAGATGTATTTTAGACTGATATTTTTAACGCACACAAAACAAAACAAACAATTAGTGTATGATTAATTAAATTTTAATTATTACAAACTTGAAAAATAGATTTATTTGATTTTTTAAGACACCTTCTGTAGATAAAGTTTTACACGAAACACACCGTTTAGCAGTTTGAAAAACGTGTTAACGAAAACTGAGGGAGTAGCTAAGCCAACCGGTAGAAAAAGAATGCACCTTAAGGCAGTGTTCGGTTCCGCTTCTTATTTTTGCTTCTAAGCTTGTTTTTTATGAGCATACTTCTCAAACTTCTCAAACTGTTAAATGGTGTGTATTTTTAAAAATTTTCTATATAAAAGTATCTTAAAAAATTAAATAGATCTAATTTTTAAGTTTTTAATAGTTAATATTTAATTAATTATATGTTAATAATATTTCTCGTTTTACGTAGTGTTTATAATCTTACCTCCGCAACTGAACGCCCCGTAAGTAATAAGCTTTTAACCAAAACCAAAACAAAAAGTAGAAGAATGCTGAAATGTCGGACATACCCTCAAATTCACAAGGACCCTTGCTGTGGAAGCAACTACTACTACTGCTACTCCCTACCCTGGTCTGGTCTTGCTGCTAATTGCCCTTCTCGATCTCTCGTCTTCATCCTCCCTCCCCTTCTCCAACCCCAACCCCAACCCCAAAACAGGAGAGAAGAGGAGAGGAGCCGAGAGGCCACCATGGGGCCGCCTCGCCTTCTGCGGGGCCTCATTCCGCGGCTCCTCTCTGTGGATGCCTGGCTTCCCTGCAGCAGCCGCCTGCAGCTGCTGCTCTCCCACTGCCACTGCCGCCTCACCCTGCGCTGGCCCTCCTGCGCCGACGCCTTCAAGCTGCTGCTCGCCCTGCTCCTCGTCTCCGCCGCCCTCGCCGAGGTCCGCTACATCGCCTCCTCCTCCATGGCCCCCACGCTCCGCCCCGCCGACCGCGCCGTCGCCGAGAAGGTATCCTCTCGTCCCCTCTTCTCTCGCTCCGACCACTCTACCTACTTACCTCTGCTTGTACATATATTAAGCCTTCTAATCAATTGAAACCATCCATCCTCCAGTAGCCCACGCTCACTCTAGATCGGCGATTACACTCTCTTTCTTTTGCTTTTTTTTTCCCGATAAAGGGGGAGATTGTATTAGATTAGATTCCCCTATTGCTACTAATCGATGCAGAGTCTAGTTCATCCCAGGATTAATTAACAAACTGCATGATTTCTGCTGGAAACTGTCAGCTTGTTACTACTTACTCTAATGTAGTGGCACGCATTATCCTTTATTCCATTGACATTTCTCTCCCTATATATGTGTGCTCTTTCAGATCACCTACTTTTTTCGGAGGCCATCTATTGGTGATATAGTGTTTTTCAAAGTGCCTACGGCCTTACAGGTTTCATTTTCCTTCCCTCCCTGAGTTTATTTCCTTGTTTGCTGTCTTACACTGTCTTACTTATACTGCACTATTTTGCATGTCAGAATTATGGCGTAAATAAGGATGTTGTGTTCATTAAGAGGATATTAGCAACACCCGGAGATTTCATTGAGGTAAAGTAAACTACATCCATGTCTTTTATTCTGCTTATATGCTATAGCAAAGGACATTTCAAGAATTCCTGACTCATAGATTAATCAAATGTTGTGCTGTAATGCCCCACCAACATCCACTTATATGGGCATTCTTTTGTAGGTTCGACAAGGGCAGCTTATTGTAAATGGTGTTGCACGAAAGGAACATTACACAGCAAGCCATGCATCATACACAATGGAAGCAATGGTTTGTGCACCTCTTATCTATGTGAGCATTGTCTCCTTGAACAACATTGAGGAGTTTCTATTGCCAGGTCCAGAGATATTAAACTTCTGTTAACACAAACAAGGGTTAACAGAAATGACAAGAGAATCTTCATTTACTTCAAGAAGATGATCAAAAGTGGCCTGGCTGCTCCGTGTTGTTGACTTCTTGAGTGCCTCGTTGTAATGAGCGGGCCTCAGATGGTGGATGATCTCTTCCATCCTTTTCTGTTAATTGTTCTCGACCAGGATCCTGTACTAAAGCTATGTATGATCCTGCAGCGCCTTCCTGAAGGCCATGTATTCGTCATGGGTGATAACCGTAATAACAGCTGCGACTCTCGTGCCTGGTAAGGAACACATTCATTCCCACATTAGGTCCTTCATGTAGATGTAATTGATCATCACCTCAAGATTAGCCTACAGTCACTTAATTGTTGTGGAAGCCACTCATTTTAGCCATTTGCTCTTGACCCTCTTGACCTTGAGCGAGCCTTGGACCTGGTCCAATTGTGATTATGATTAAACATGGAGCATCCCAATGTCAAGAGCTAGAGTAGAAAGAGCCTATGCTGAATGCTTGCAGTTGTGAGAATGAGGCCTATATCTTTGCTGATTCATTGCTGTTATGAAATGTGTCGTTTCACTATCTTTGCAGCCTGTCTGCCAAGTGGGGGATTACTGCTAAATAATTTTACTTGTGGTGCTTGTGTTAGCAGGGGACCACTCCCTATCAGCAATATCATTGGAAGATACACGATGTCCTTTACAAGGTCCTCCATCCAATAACCAAGGTGAAGAGGATTGATGACCTCCAAGGAAGGATTGCAAACTGCCTGATGCTGTTTGATGATATGGTGATAAGTTGATAACGACCGAGTTGTGTTGGGGTTGAGCCCGCTATATTGTGAGGACTTGCTTTTCAGTGTGATGTAGCATTGCAGATGTATCCCTGCCACTCCGGTAGGAAACTAGTAGGCTGCCAGATGGGTGGAGCCTGCAAAATGTATCAGTAGCCTGGTTGGGAGGCGAACTTTTCGACTGGTACGGTTGGTTTAGGTGTCGATACACGGTATTTGTCGAATGCCTTAACGGCAGTATGTATTCGCTTCAAATTATCTTTGGTGGTTGCTTGCTGCCTATTAGTTAATCAGGAGAAGAGCCAGTGCTCCAACCTTTTCATTACTGCGTGTATCTGCGATTCTGCATCCTTCACAAAAGGTGGACATGCTGTCACGAAATATTCCTGGATGTTTTGGGTAGAAAACAAAGCTACATGCGATTTGTTTACATGCGTCTATTTCGACGAATTATTTAGGTAGCAAACAAATTAGAGCTCATTTTGATCTGTATGGTGACGGTATATAATTCTGGTGATGCACGATGCTTCAATTGATCCCTAAAGACCTCTAGTCTTTCAAGAACTAAAGTAGCAGCAACAGCGACAAACCTGAGAATTCAGAGCAGCTTCACAGAATCTGCCAGCCAAATCATGCAGTGCCCGCTACGAACTGAAAATATACCTTTGAACTTGGAAGCACATGCCGTGACAACACACGAATCAGCTAAAGAGGAAACGAGAGGGTCTAAATATCATACCCAAAAAGAGACTCATCTTTTGAGTACAAGCTCCTATGTATGTATATACCCTAACCATGCAACTTAATTATCAAGAAACGGGCATCAAGGTGGTGACCGGAATGATTCTGACGATCTAAGAGGAATTCCTTCACTGTCTTCGTCTGTTTGCTTGGAGAACCGAAATGATGAAGAGGTTGGAAGACGGAACAATGATGAAGTTGAAAGCCCTGCAGGAAAAAAAAAACCCAACGTGGTTTCAGAGCACGAAACCAAGAAAGGAAAAAAGAAATGACGGTATGCTGACGAACTCATAGTACCATCGGCCATGTCCTTCGTTTTATGAAGTAGAAATGTTCCAGAAAGGATTGTCACGAAGCCACACGTCTCTGTCACAATTTGTGTTGGATTTTGCCTGTCCCAATCCTGCATGTCGATATATAATGAAATTCACTTGCTGATCGACAGCTATAATGTTCTGACTGAAGGATGCATGAACACATGTTATCTTGTAGTCTATGACATTGGCTGTTTGATTCAAACTACTAGAACAAAAACACCATGAGTTTCTGTTTGGAAAACTACAGGAAAATGAACTGAACTATTCTTGACTATTCACAACAAAAACTTTAGATTGAAGCAAGAAAGGAAGAAAAGATCGGAGAGATCAATTGAAACATCATACCTTGAACATGATGACACTAGCCAGTATGGTTAATGATGTGAACATGGTATAATAAATTGGTGATACAACTGCTGTATTAAATGTGTCAAGTGCCTGAAATCAGGGGGAGAATCATTACCACAGAAATAATAATAAATGCACACATTTTCCCAAGGCACAAAATCTAGTGAAAATTCTGAATATTTGAGTCACTACTAACTTACTAATCCTGAAGGACTAGAGTACAAAAAGAAATTGCATACCACTTCTCTCATATCCTCGATTTTGGTATGGTAGAGCTTAGAATTTCGATTGGCCTCATTGTATGCTAGATCATATTGATTCAGAGCAAGGAAACCAGAGTACCTTGTTCAAGTAATTCATTTGGGTGATGATGCATGAAAGGACAACCAGAGTAAAAGCCCATGTCTGTGGATATATAAGTTGGTTCATTCCACAAAAGGTCAACTTCAAAGCTATACCAAGTGCTTTCACACTCATAACCTGCACAATACAACCAACACCTTTGAAAAAGAACACAGTTAAGGAAGGTAACTACTGGGATCTACATTAGACAGTACATACCGAGATAGAGCCTACAAGAGAGCAAACACCAATATACACCATGACATGCGTTTGCCCGTAAAGTGGAACAAGTCGGCAAACAAGTATGGCAACTACAGCAAGTACTACTACAGAATAGCACATGAAGGCTGAAAACAAGAGAGTTAGGGTTTGGTAATAAGCCATAAACAAATTTATAAAGTACGGTGTCTCTTTGGGCAATACTAGAAACATGTGTAGAGACAAAGCAATGTAACAGAAAATGCCTGGTTCAGTAGCCAAATCCCACACTTCTGTCACGGACTCAATTTCACGCTCTGCTGGGGCATGAAGGACAATTGTCGTGGATCCAACAACACATAAGATGCATCCAAGAATGCCAAATATGTGTAGCTTCTCACGCAGCATTACATGCGCAAGTATAGCACTGCAGAACAAAAGACAGCTGAGAGCAAACATTAAAACCCAAAACATCAAACACATAATACCTTAACTCAAAGACATGCCTGATGATAATGCTGAGAGCGCCAAGAGGAGTGACTAAAATAGCTGGAGCGAATGCATAAGCTGCAAAGTTTGCAACTTCCCCAACAACCACTGAAGAAGAATTCGGGATACGGACAGTAGAACAATAAGTTATGTATAGAAACACTAAACAGAATTAAAGAAGGGTAAAACCGAGAGAAGAGGGGTTACTTGTTATCATGCCAACCCACCAAAGCGGCTCATACAAATAAGAATAGCCACCAACCCCTGTCATAAACATGGAAAAAATAAACACATGCAGCATACCAACAAGGAAACACACTGACATTAAAGTGGTTCATAGAAAAACATACAAATACCCGCCTACCCAGAGCAACATCTTCCGATAACATTACAGCAGAAGCTGAAAATTGTGGCTGGCGTCATCTAGCTAGTTTGTTCAAAGAGCTTCACCAGGTTGACAATAAACAAGAAACATAATGCAGCACTGGACATACTAGATCTTAGTGCAGTAGAATGGATTTTTCTTTTTTCACAAATTATCGATCATTTTGGCATGTGGCCTAGAGGGAAGTGCGTGCGGCATCTAATACTCCTGCTTAACGACATAAAAATAGCTGGCATTCATGCGAAAAGTGGAGGCAAGATACGCAATCGAAGCAAGCAGTCATAACTAGGCGAGGCACGAATGAACGGTGAAGTCGATGATGAGAGGATTTGTGTTGTGTTGAAATGTTAGGGCAGGGGAATTGAAGGTTACCGGCCCGAAGACCGGAGGAGGAGGCGGCCTTCTTGAGGCCCTTCTTCTTGATGATGAAGCTGGCGCCAATGAAGAGGCTGGAGGAGAGCGCGAGCACGAGGCCCTTGATGTTGTCGGCGGACATGCCCGTATACCACCTCCCGCCTCCGCCTCGCGACGATGAGGACTCCATGCCTGCCCTAGCCTATAGCCTAGCCTAGGTAGCCCCTGGCTGGCCTAGGTGGTGGCGTCATGCATGCGGGATCTCTCTCCCTTCCCTCTCCCTCGTGGATGCGTACGGTTGTGCGATGGCGGCGGCCGGCGGGAAGGCGAGACGGGGCGACGGGCTCTCCCTTTTCCCTTTACCCTTTCCTTGTTTGTGTGTATTTCTTTTCTTGGGTTAATTAGATCTGCTATTATAATTTCTAAAGTTTTGTACGATTCGCCATATTAAAGTTAGTAGCATTATAATTTTATATGTATTCGCATTTATCAAAAAATTTTGGTTCTAATTGTGCTTGACGGAGCGACCAGTGGTATGGCCACACGGCGTGTGAGCGGATGCAGGTAGTCGGACGTGTTGTTGTCCTCTCGGGTCTGGTAGCTCGGGTGAGGCAGGACACGTTGGTGCTCGTGGACTTAAGTGAGGCAAAGTGGACTTAAGGGCAGGTACAGTTGATTCGGCGGCAAGGAAGCGTGTAGACGGCAGACTGGGTGCTAAGGAGACACATGGGCAGCGAATTCAACTGTAGGGAACACGGACCCACCATGGCCAACAAGGTCTGGGCTTGGTGGATCTGCGATGGCGGGATAAATTGGAGAGAGAGGAGATGAAGGAAGAAGACATGGGGGATTTGATCCTTTTCTTTTTATAAATGCATCGAAAGAGCTAAGTATTGGCATCCTGCATACTTATGAAGTTAATCCCCACTATGTGTAGTTAATGCTAATTTTTCTTCTCATTAAGCCACGTCACCTCAATTGTTTTTAGGCTTTGCATCATTTATCTATGATATAAATTGTTCATTTTCTCTTATGAAGCCATGCACATACACATCATCTCAAATCATTGCTTTTTTTTTTTTGCATCACCTCAAATTATTTTTAACATTGGATCATTTGATCTATTATCTTTGTACTTACATCATCTTTATTTCTAGCATTAAAGTAACTACAGAAAATATAGTTATGGAAAGCAAGTGTCTAGCTATAAAAAAAATTCATTTTATCTAATATCTTGAATACTTGTAACTTAAATATCGTGAATTATAATAGCATATTTTAAAACTAGAGAAACTATAATGTCGTAAATTCAATTAAAACTTTTTTCCTTTAGTTGAGTAATCCTACTTATCAACTAGGTCAGCTTGACGGGAGGGTAGAATTACTACTAGTACTACTGCATCTGGCATCTCATCTCATGGGAAAAAAACGAACTAATCAATAATCACAGACAGATTGATACACGCATGCCACAGCCTGCCTATATAGAGTAGCACTAACGTTTTTAACTAGCTGGCATTATCTCGTCTTATGTATCGTTGAGTTGAGTTGGTACAAAACAAACACTGTTACACGGAGTAGATAGAAACACGGAGGCAGCAGGACATCAGGAACATCCTGGATGGATGATGAACTCTCTGTTTGTTTGTTTTCATCAGTAGATTACAGTTTACTAGATGGTGCAAGGTAGTTGGAATAGCGCGCCTGAGCAATGAGTTTGCCCGATTTCTTCTTGAGTTCCACAACTGCCACCCCCACTGCCTTGCCAGCACGAAGAACCTTGGCTTCGATCTCAATCTCTTCCTACAAAACAATAACATTTCTCATTTTCTTCTCAATTGATTTACCATTAGCAATTCTGAAGCAGTTCTAGGAGGAATGGTACTAGTAAAATCGCGGGAAGACTAATAGTAGCATGAGTGAGTGACATATACATCGGGGAAGGCAGCATCCAAGTAAGAGATGTTCATCTCCAGGGGCGAAGAGCTGGAGGTGGAGGTGGAGGGTGGTGCCCCGGCGCCAGCAGCAGCGGTGTGGAAGACAGCGGAGCCCACCAGGTGAATCAGCGAGGCCGTGGCACCGCCGTGCAGGAAGCCGCCCGAGTTCTTCAATCATTCACACACCAAGCCGGATGAGATGCAGCCACAGATGAGATTCAGAGGAGATGAGCATACCAGGAGCCGCGAGGGGACGGTGAAGCGGCAGAGGAGGCGACCCGGCTCCGCGGCCTCGACGCGGATGCCCCTGAGCACGAAGGCGTCGTAGAACCCGGAGGGCAGAGCCGCCGCGGCATCCGTCGGAGCCCCGCCCGCCTCCGCCTGCTCCAGCACGCGCCGCGCCGCCTCCATCCCCGATCTATGGCGGTTAGTCAATGAAGCCCTTTTCGTCCCACACGGGAAGGGAGAAATGGGAAAGGGGCCTCCCTACCTAGTACGAGTACGAGTAATATTATAGGGAGGAGAGGACTCTGACTTGGTGGGCCCACCAGGCAGTCAAAGCCCCCATGGATGCCTTCGGCTCCGTCTTCGGCGAGGTCAAGCCGCCGGAAGTGCAGCGCCCCGTCCTCTTCCACGCCCACCCCCACCCGCACGCCCGCTCCCTCCGCTTCGTTGCCACCGACCTCCACTCCCTCGCTTGGGACCGCTCCCTCTCCGTCGCCGACATCGACGACCTCGTAAGCCCTCCTCCTCCTCCTCCTTCTGTTTCTATTTCTCCCTAGTCCATTCCAATATTCCATCACCGCCATCGTGCGCGCGTGCAGAGAGACGACGTCGGGGTCGGCGGCTCCTGGTCTGACTTCCTGGATTATCTCAGATCTTGCTTGTCCTCTGGGGAAGTCAAGCTCCTCTTCGCTGCCGACCCTCACCATCACAAACTACTGCCCTCCGGTACGCTTTCTCTCTCGATCTCTCCCTCCATTTAGCCTTTCCTTTTCTTCCCTTCTTCTCACCAACAGCATAGATTACATCATTGGTGATTGGTAATGCCATCTTCCTATCCTCATACAGATACAGCTCTTGATCGTGTCAATCTTGTGGCTACAAAGGCAAAGGGGCTACCTCGCATCACCATTTCTCTCAACAGAGTTACTGCCTCTGCGGTGAATGATGTCATTGCCAATTTCTCGCTATCACTTTATGCCGCTTACAGGACTACGCAGGACAATGCATCCAGAGGTCCTACTCATTTGCACCTTCTTATCACATACATATTCACTGTCTAGTAGTATCTGTTACCTATGTTTGTTTCTGAAACATTGACATCCCTTCTTTCCCAGAACAAGAGCGAGCGTCACAGCTGATGGAGAGTCTATCGTCTGAAAAAGTAGGTAACCTCGTTACTTATTAACCAATGTTTCTGCTGCCTGATGAGCACAAATGGAACCATAAAGCTACTTTTCTAAATCTACATTTCTTCTCTTCAGAATGTCAAAGCGTTATTAGCAGTCTTGGTTGCCAACTTGCCATAATGCGAGTCATGCAACCCTAAAGTTCAAAAGGATGTCAACACAGTTTTTGACATACTGAACTTGATTGGTGGATGTTTACTGTATTTAAATGCTTAATTTCAGTAATTCGTTCTTTTCCTGAAACCTTGAGCCAGCCCATGAAAGCTCCAGCATCCCTGTTCTCTGTGTTGGCCTAGTGTACCAGGAGATCCAGTTATCATTGAGGTTCATTGTCTGATGCTTCTTGCTTGCTCTGTTTAATTGAATTTTCATCATGTTTTTGTAATGGCAAAGCAATTCATAATATCCGATGTTGTTCTTTGTTGTTGCAATAGTTGGATATTTAAATTGTATCGCATGGCATTAGTAATACCGTTAGATTTCACAGGAAAAGAATGAAATAATGCAAAAGCAACTCGAAGCTCTTTCTTTTCTAGACAAAAGAAAGGCAACAAAGCCTAAGCTGGTGGCCAATCAGGTTCCAAGTGTTTCTGGTGTGACTCAGGGCTCTGCTCAGGCTATTGTTCCATCGGGGCAGCAAACAACAGGTGACCAAGTTTCACCTATCAAAGTTTCTCCAGCTAAAGCCACGAAGAGGATAGCCCCTGTATCTCGGAGGTTGTACGGTTTTCTTGAATCGCTGCTTTTACATGAACGGAAATTTTAATATATCTGGTACTAGACTAAGCACTGACTAATGCTATTTTTCTTCAGGGCAAGAGTGCGAGGAGCTTTGTTGCAAGATACTGAGGAAAATGTTGAAGAATAGTTAGATATTGCCTTCTCTTTGTATTGATTAAAATTTCAATATATAAACTTCTAAAGTGTGAGTGTGTGGTCTGTTAGTTTTGGGGTCATATTACTTGTATCAAACTTGTGAAATCAAGCTAATGCAGCTCTTGACACAATTCCTACTCAACTTTTGATTCTGCACATTATTTCTCTCTTGTTCACCTGTTTGGCATAAGCTAAGTGTGCTTATCAGTTATCACTTATCTTTTGGTTGATCCAGTACTAAGATTTTCTATTATTTGTTATGTATTGCAGATGGAAATTTTTTTAAAGACATAAGAACCAGAAAACCTTACTACTTTTAACTTTCCTTGGTTGGCTTTGGGTTGTACAATTTAGTGGTTAATTCCTTACAGTGTCTATATTCATAGAGTTTTAGAGATTAGGGCTGGTTGGGAGTGAGGACTAAATGGTTTTGATTATGATGATTAGTTCATATATATATATATAAAAGTTATAGGAATAAGTGTATTATTTTTTCACACATTCACAAACTTATTCATATATTGAGATCTACTATGTAGCATGATACCATCACAAGACCATTTAAAAAAACATCGGCACCTTGGCATATCTGTGAGCAGAATGTATCAGCTAACTATAAAGAAAGATCATATACAGATCAGTTGTTTGCTTCATTTTATAGTTTATACTTTCTGGAATCGAGGAATGGGTGACTGAGGCCCATTGATTTCCTGCAAAAGGGGACACCATCTTATATTATATATTGAAGGAGAGGTACAACAAAAGCAACGTCTTGATATTATATATATCTTATATTAATGGACTTAGTTTATTTTGGCACGTAAAATAAGATAAGTCATTAGCACGTGATTAATTAAATTTTAATTATTACACTTGAAAAATATATTTATTTGATTTTTTAAAACAACTTCTATATAGAAAGTTTTCTCATACTGTTTAGCAGTTTGAAAAACGTGCTAATAAAAATCAAGAGTAGCTAAGTCTATAAGCTATTTAGAATGTAGCCTTACTGTTTTATATATCAATTCTTCTGATCGTTTCAGTTTCCTGTTTCTCTGCAGCTTGCATTTCTTTGCCTGCTGTTATGTGTGGTTTAATTTATGGAACATCTAAATTGGGAGTTATGGTTTGTTTGTTCAGACAAATGAACTCCATGATGAATGTTTCTATCATATGGAATTGCTGACATTATTCTTCCAATTGTATTAATTATCGACTTTGTAATGGAGTACTTGACGGAAAAAGAAAAAAAAAAGATGGTCCTATTGTACTACAGTACTAGGCTGCATGCATGCATGGAGGCGCCAATGAAACGAGGAAACATCATCGTGTTAGCGAAATAAGTACAGTAGACGTCCGGGGCTGGCCTTCCCGTCCCGTCAGTCAGGAGGTAGACGAAGATGACGGCGACGGCGACGATCCGGCGATGGCCTGCATGCTCCTGAGGCTGAGGCCCCTGCGTGTGCGTGCTGCTGGCCTGAGCGCGAGGCTGCACCTTGCCCTGAGCACGGCGTAGCCGAGCACCCTGTAGGCCGCCACGAAGCCGACCATGACGCCCACGTTGCGCCAGCGGCACTCCTCGCCGAGCCCATCCCGCCGCAGCACCTCGTCTCCGGTGGCCACGCACGCGCCCAGCACCCGCGCCACGCACCTTCCCCCTCCCGCGAACTCGTTCACCAGCAGCGCCTCGAACGGCCACTTGAACAGCGACAGGTAGTGCACGAACATCCAGCACGCCGGCATCGCCGAGCGCGCGATGAAGTAGCCGGAGAAGAGGAAGAAGGATCCCATCACCCCCTGGATCGCCGCATTCCCCACCACGAAGTCCGGCGCCGCCGCAGCGAAGCACACCACCACCGAGTTCGCTGTGTACAGGATCAGCCACACCAGCAGCACGAAGTACCCGAACGCCGCCGCCGTGCGCCGGAGCCCCGCCAGCCAGTACACCGGCGCCGCGAACACCACGGCCAGTGCCAGCTGGAACGGCAGGAACACCACCGCGTTGGCCACCGCGTACGACGAAACGCGGTACGCGCCCGACGACGTCTCCTTGGCCAGGATCTCCCGCTCCTGCAGGAAGATGGGCAGCGCCTCCGTGGTCGACGACAGCAGGAAGGTTAGCAGGAAGGCGAAGAGGCCGACGCGCTCCGCCACCTTCTCCTCGCCGAGGTCGTAGAAGATGGAGCCCAGCGCCAGGCCGGCCACCAGCATGCAAACCGTGCGGCACGCGAACAGCTGCCGCGTCCGCGCCACGTTCTTGAAGAAGCGCCGCGACAGCACGGCCACCTCGCGCGCCCAACAGTTGGCGTACCGGCTGCTCCTGCTCGCCCGAACCCTACTACTACTCTTGTTCGTGTCCATCTCCATCTCCATCTCCATCTCCATCTCCTCCATGCTGCGCAGCGTCTCCTCGTCGGCCACCTTGTGCAGCTGGAACAGCTGCTGCAGCGTGCACCGGTCGCGGGCCGGCGGGAGCTGGGCGGGCGGCTGCACCGCCTGCTCGCCGGCAGTCCGGCGCCTAAGCGCGTCCACGGAGTCGATGGAGAACTCGACGGTGTCGACGTGCGGGGGCAGCGTGAGGCCCGCGGAGGCGAGCAGGGAGCGCAGGGCGTCGACCGTGCCGTGGTGGAGGACGCAGCCACCGGCGAGCAGGAGGACGGAGTCGAACATCTTGACGATGCGCGCACCTGGCTGGTGGATGCTGAGCAGGACCGTGCGGCGGCGCGTCTCGGCCATGGCACGGAGCGCGCCGACGATCTGCAGCGCGGAGGCGCTGTCGAGGCCTGAGGTGGGCTCGTCGAGGATGAGCACCGCGGGGTCGTGCACGGCCTCGACGCCGATGGAGACGCGGCGGCGCTCGCCTCCGGAGAGGTCCTTGACCCTGGTGGCGGCGACGCGGGCGAGGGTGAGGTCGTCGATGAGCGCGTCGACGCGGGCGTCGATGTCCTTGGGCGAGACGCGCGTGCCAAGGCGGAGGCGGGCGCTGAAGCGCAGCGTCTCGCGCACGGTGAGCAGCGGGAAGAGGACGTCGCGCTGGGTGACGTAGGCGGAGACGCGGCGCAGGTCGGCGCTGGTGGCAGGGGAGCCGTTGAGGAGCAGGTCGGGAGGAGGCGAGGGGTGGAGGCGGCCGGCGAGGATCTCGAGCAGGGTGGACTTGCCGGCGCCGCTGGGGCCGACGATGGCGAGGAGCTCGCCGGGGCGGGCACGGCAGGTGACGTTACGGAGAACGTGGCGGGTGGTCGGGTGGTGTTGGTCGTCTTGGTCGGCCAGCTCGTCCCTGCTCCATATCTTCACCATGAGAGCTGGGTGCGCGTGGTTGGGGATGGGGATGTGGTGGTTGATGCCCCTCGCCTCCACCTCGCACCCGCCGCCGCCTTTCTCCATGGCCATGGCCATGTTGCTACAGTGCAGTATGCAGCTAGGTAGCTACTCCACTCCACTCCACTCCTAGTAGCTTCTTCTCGGCGAGTAGAGCGGCTGGTTGTGTACGTGCATAAGGATGAGATCGAGATCGAGATCGTTGAGAGGGTGATGAGTGAGTGAGTGAGTTAGAGCTAGTGATGAGTGCGGGCGTGTGTGCGTGTTCGTGCAAATGTTGGGTTGGTGGTTTGGTTTGCCTTCCTTTCATAATGACGGGACGGGGACGCTAGCCTGGCCTGGTTGCCTGGTTCATGGTTGGTTGGTACTCCTTCCTATGCGAACCTGGGGGCTTCCCCTTTTGCCCCTGATGATTGGATTCCTTCATGACGTACAATCCCTATATATTGATGATTGATTCAGGGGCACAAATGTCCTGTGGCTAGACTGATCAGAGGAAGCTAAAGCTAGTATATCGTATCGAGCAGTTTCTGGTTGGGTATCAGCGGAGCGCGCAGAGGCTGGGGATCACATGACGTCGTCAGCTAGTGAGGCAGCCAGCCAGCTTCACATGCATCTGCTATCCTGCTTTCCCTCCCCGGTCGGGCGGCCAGCCTGAGCTAGCCGGCTATTCGTATCGTCGTCGGCAAGGGGTTCATCTTCTACCGCCTACCAGCCAGCCAGCCAGCCACCTTACACTACACCCATGCATCCATCCTTGCAGCGTGCTACTGCTTTGCTTATTAGTGGGTCAAACACAATAATATAATGTACTCCCTTCATTTTAAAATATAAAAACTTAATACTGAACAGAATACATCTTAGTACTCTTTTATACTAGTATACTATATGTCTAAATTCAACGAAGGAAGTAGTACTACTCCGTAATCCGGACAGCCTGTCTGCCTCTTTTTTACTAGTATACTGTATGTTGATTTTGCAAGCATGCAAGCATTCACGCTATGATCCTCGATCTTTTAAAGAGAGATTATTGTAGTAGTACAAGTGAAGAAAGTGGCACGTACGGTACGGCCTGCTCCTTGAGAAATTATGGAGCTAGCTAGTTCTAGAAACTTCCCGTTGGCAGATGAAGGGAAGGGATGGGGGTGACGGCCTAGCCAAACCTAGCTGCAGGTTCGGCGTCGATCGGATCAAATCAAATTCGTGGCCAGGAAGAGTCGTCGTGGGTTTGTAGGTTCCCACCAAGAGAAAATGTCTGGCTGTGCTTGGGCCTTGGGGCCATGTCATGAGATATGACAGGATCGTTGATTAAGCTCTAATTTTTGTATATATAACTAATTAACACTAGGGTACACTAGAAGAGACTAGCTAGAGCGGAGGGTTTGATTAACTAGGCACTAATGCTTAATTAGCGAGCGATGCTTATTGCCATTGCCTGCAGAGGCAGGTGAGGCCATGGTATTTGTCTTGTGGCGCTGTGGTCGCGTCCCTCCAGCGACCCGTGACCGGCCGGTCCCTCTCCCTTCCGTCCCGTGCCCCGTGCCAACATTGTACGTATGTGCCACGCATCACACGACCACCTGGACATACTACCATACTATATACTACTACTAGTATCATAATAATCACATAGGAGGAGTATCTATCAAAATAAAAATACTAGGAGTAGATCTCCGCAAAATAGTACTACTATCCTGTACTCCATCAAAATGCCATCGCAGCGTATGTGCAATTGTAACCAACCACCCAAACTCCTACTATGAGTAGTTACCAGCCAGCGGCATTATAATAGCTGCAGATCAATCGGAGCAAATGGCCAATAAACGATGACGTACGTACACCAGCCTCCAAATCAATCAGCCGCCAATGACTAATTCGTTACAAATAATTCCTCCGTTTCAAAATATAAATATTTCTGGTATTCAAATCTTGTTTCACAATATAAAAATTTTTACGCACTACTTATAATACTACTTATCCAATCAATCACTTCTCATTTAAATTTTTTCACATCTTATCCCCCTAACCCCTGCCTCCAATATTAATTGAGGTACCAAAGTATTTTCTTTTTTTTTTGAAAAGATCACTGCAGGGGGTTGGGGGGGGGGGGGGTGTTTCCCCACCTGAATACTTTTCATAAATCCTCAAAAGGAATAGGAGTTCAAGATATATTAGAAGCATAGACATTACAGGAGGGAGGAGAAGCACTGTGTTACTACTCTACGTTCCATTGTCTTCATTCGTTTCGCCCAAAGGGTAGCGTCAGTGATACAGTGACATAGAATACATTGCAGAGATGGGGAAGCAACATTAAAGACGTCTCGTTGTGGTGGTTCCAGATACACCACAAGCAGAGTAAGTAGAAAGATTCATGGCCGAGCTTTGGGATGGCCGGCGGAGGGGGGAGGCAAGCCAGATCTTTAAGAGGTTGTATTGTCGGAGAGATGTTGATGGAGTTCCAAAAGGCGCTGGTGAAAGCGCAGTTCAGGAATATGTGATCGCCGTCTTCCACCCCAGCCTTGCGTATATAACAGATTGGTGAGTCAACAATTTTCTTCTTCAGGAGATTTGTCTTCGATGGGAGCCTGTCCTTGGCCAGAAGCCATACAAAGAATTGAATTCGAGGAGGGGCCGAGGAGGGTTTCCCCCACCTGAATACTTTCCATAAATCCTCAAAAGGAATAGGAGTTCAAGATATATTAGAAGCATAGACATTACAAGAGGGAGGAGAAGCACTGTGTTACTACTCTACGTTCCATTGTCTTCATTCGTTTCGCCCAGAGGGTAGCGTCAGTGATACAGTGACATAGAATACATTGCAGAGATGGGGAAGCAACATAAAGACGTCTCATTGTGGTGGTTCCAGATACGCCACAAGCAGAGTAAGTAGAAAGATTCATGGCCGAGCTTTGGGATGGCCGGCGGAAGGGGGAGGCAAGCCAGATCTTTAAGAGGTTGTATTGTCGAAGAGATGTTGATGGAGTTCCAAAAGGCGCTGGTGAAAGCGCAGTTCAGGAATATGTGATCGCCGTCTTCCACCCCAGCCTTGCGTATATAACAGATTGGTGAGTCAACAATTTTCTTCTTCAGGAGATTTGTCTTCGATGGGAGCCTGTCCTTGGCCAGAAGCCATACAAAGAATTGAATTCGAGGAGGGGCCGAGGAGGGTTTCCCCCACCTGAATACTTTCCATAAATCCTCAAAAGGAATAGGAGTTCAAGATATATTAGAAGCATAGACATTACAGGAGGGAGGAGAAGCACTATGTTACTACTCTATGTTCCATTGTCTTCATTCGTTTCGCCCAGAGGGTAGCGTCAGTGATACAGTGACATAGAATACATTGCAGAGATGGGGAAGCAACATTAAAGACGTCTCGTTGTGGTGGTTCCAGATACGCCACAAGCAGAGTAAGTAGAAAGATTCATGGCCGAGCTTTGGGATGGCCGGCGGAGGGGGGAGGTAAGCCAGATCTTTAAGAGGTTGTATTGTCGGAGAGATGTTGATGGAGTTCCAAAAGGCGCTGGTGAAAGCGTAGTTCAGGAATATGTGATCGCTGTCTTCCACCCCAGCCTTGCGTATATAACAGATTGGTGAGTCAACAATTTTCTTCTTCAGGAGATTTGTCTTCGATGGGAGCCTGTCCTTGGCCAGAAGCCATACGAAGAATTGAATTCGAGGAGGGGCCGAGTTCTGCCAGATGAATTTCTAGTTTTAGCAGGGCGACGCGGTGTTGTAGCTCTGATAAATTTGCTTGCTCGTCAATTTGCTTTGATCTCCTGCTAGAATGTGAATTCTTTTATCCGCGTCGCTTGATAGAGGTACCGGTTGGAGGGCTTGCAGAAGTTGGTCACACTGGAATTGCGCGACAGCTGATAGTCTCAGAGCCATGCAAACAAGCCATCCTTGTTCAATCGCTCATTGAACCGAGTAGGAGGAGTCTAGGTAGTGGGAGTACAGAGCTGGGTAATAAATTGAGATTGACTCGTTGAAGAGCCATCGGTCATGCCAGAAGGAAGTCTTCCGACCATTCCCGAGTTTAACTCTTGTTATTTTTCTGTACTATGGTAGCAAGGATGCCATCGCATTCCAATGCTGGTCAGGGTTTGGTTTTTGTTGCAGTTGTCTTCCCTCAAAATGGTCCTAGATCCAAGCTACCCAAGTCGAGTCTTCCTGGTGCAGAGAGTGTAGTCGTTTTATAAGTAAAGCTTTGTTTACCGATGCTATATCTTTAGTTCCCAAACCACCCGATTCTTTCAGAGTACAGAGCTGGTCCCAGGCTACCAGGCAGCGAGAACTTGAACATTTTTCTTTTCCTGCCCAAAGAAAAGCTCACCTTCTCTTGTCCAAAGCTTCAGTGATCCCAGGTAGTAGAGAAAGGGCACACATAGCATATATTGGCAGGCTGTCTAGGATAGAGTTGATCAGGGTTAACTGACCTGTGTAGTTGAGTAGCAGTGCCTACCAGCCTGCTAAGTACTTATCTGTCTTGGAGATTAGCGGTTGTAGGTCTACCAATTTTAGCTTGCAGCTGGACAGTGGGAGACCTAGATAGGTCTGGGGAAAGGATTCAACTTTGCACTGCAGAATGGAAGCCAGGCAGCTTATCTCATCTTCGTGAAGGTTCATGGGGACCATGGTGCTCTTGCTGAAATTGATGTGTAGCCCTGTCGCCATAGCAAACTTGTCCAGAACCTCCTTGAGGACAGCAACATTTTCTCCGTTGCCATTGCACACAATAAGCATGTCATCCGCGTACTGAAGAGTCACACAAGGATCATTGTGATTTATGGGATGATTGATGTTTTCACTTTTAGTAATCAGCCTTTGGAGTACATCAGCCACTAGAATGAATAGGTAGGGAGAAAGGGGTCCCCCTGCCGTAACCCTGTTTGCAGTTAATCCATCTTCTAGGTATTCCATTTAGGAGAAATGTTGATTTAGAAGTTGTCAGAAGTTTTCTAATTCATTGGCGCCAAGGTTGGGGGAAGCCCCTTGCTTTCATAATTTTTAGGAAACTTGACCAGTTAACCGAGTCGAAGGCCTGAGCAAAATCTAACTTGAGGATGACTGCTTTACAATTGTGCTTGTGGCAGCACTGGACTAGCTCTATGGTCATGATAAAATTCTCTGAGATGCTTCTCCCATGCAGAAAACCAGTCTAAAACCAGCTTACCAGATTTGGAAGAACTGTCTACAATCTATTTGCCCTTGTTTTGATCAGAATTTTGATTGAGCAGTTCTAGAGAGAGAGGATGGAAACCATCTAGGGTATTTTCCTTCCCGGGTTTCCTGATCAGAACAATAAAAGCCCGGTTGAATTTTTCCAACTGTAATTCTAGCGTTTAGAAGGATCTCACAAAGTCTGTTACTGAGTTTTCAACAAACTGCCAAGCTGACTGGTAGAAGATAGGGCCGAAGCCATCTGGCCTTGGAGCATTATTTCTGTCCATCCCTTTTACTACCTTGAATATCTCCTGCTTAGAGATCGGACAAGAGAGAGTCTGGCCATTTGCTTTGGAGAGGTCAGCATATAAAGCTTTCAGATCAAACAGCCAGGAGGGGCTCCGAGACACCCCTAGAATGTTTTTGTAGTGGTTAAACATGATTTCAGCCTTTGAATGATGGTCAAAGATTTCTGTTCCTTCCACCTTAATCGATTGTATGCAGTTTCTGCGCATCTTGTTTGAAGTGTGAGCATGTAAGAAGCTAGTGTTTGCGTCTCCGAGTTTGATTTTCTTAATCTTTGCTTCTTGTTTCCAATAAACGGTCTTATAGATTTTTATCTATGATTTTTAAGGTCTCATCGATAAAAATCTTTTCATTTTAACCTTAATCTCTACTAAACAACATATAAATACTTATATTTTAGGACAGAGAAAATAGTACTTTATAGAATAGGGATTTTTTTTATATTTTAAAAAATATTTACAAAAGTATATTTTCATTTCAAAAATTTACAAAAATATACTGCCAACGCCCTCTAGAGGGTGGCAAGGGGGCCGTCTGTAAAAAGGCCGCGGCCCCCTTGCCACCCTCCCAGAGGGTAGTTTATCCCAACTAGGAGGTCACCTGCAAAATGGTCAGCCCATGAGGCGACCCCTTTGCGCCCTTTGGGAGGGCGGTTTATTGCTTGGCCAATACAAGATCCTCTCCCAGCCTCCAGAAATGTCATAAAATTCACAAAAATCACAGAAAAAAGAAGAGAGAGATGAGAGCGAGGCTGAACGAAAGTAACGAAGCTCTGTTTGCTAATTCGTTTGAAGGTAAAATCTATTGTCCCTTTGCAATTTTTATTTCTATGCAAGAATTGATATAGTATTGTACTAGTTACGTGTATAGTACTATATGAAAATAAGTTGTTACTCATAAATCTGTACGTTTTTAGTCAATCTGTTAGGCGACGTAATTTGTGTAGAGAGAGTTATAAAATCTCGATTACACGGTATTAGATGTGAGTAGATTCTTGGTACCTAGTTTAACTGTATTTTTCATCAATAGAGATGTTAAATAAGGTGATATTTTAGTTATTTCACAAGCAAGGGAATTTAGGTATGGTCCATAAGGTGTAGATCTGTCGGAGTTTAGTTCAACGGACAAGGGCATTGATAGGCCAGCTGAGAGAAGTTTCGGGTCAGTATACAACTAGCTGATGCGAGGCTTTTGACTCGACCCTAGATCAACGCAATAACCTTGTATGTTGTAGTCAGTCGTGCAGTTAAAGGTTTTTTTTGGGAACTGATGCCGGTGGATTGCACTGCCGGAGGTGGTACGTGGAGAATGCATTCCAACGTGGTTGGCCATTGGGCATACTTGTGTCGGTGTATGAGAAAGATAACACCGCTGCAGCAATGCCCGTACAAGATGATGAGAGTTCAAGTACGATGGGAGGTGATGCCGAAACAATGGAAGAAAATGAAAGAGGGAATAAAGATAGACATCCAACAGGTGCGGTAGATGAGAGAGAACTAATCGATACCATCGTTAAAAAAGGATAGAAAAGATGCTAAAAAAAGCATACAGAGGATGATGATTCGTCTTATAAGGACAACGTGATGCTTGCAGAATGGAGCAACAAGGACTCATCTGGCCTTCTTATCTTCAAGCAGCATCATGCGCCATGGGAGTACAAGGAGAACGAGATCATCCAGGGGCTAAGTATACATATATAAAGGATTTGAATGAGGCAGTGAACCAATGGGTGGTATCACTTCAGAGGGAGTTCTCGATCGTGAAGTCAAGCAAGTCGGCGTATAAAGTGAAGTGCGTGAAGTATCGGTGTCCATGGCGGATGCGTGTATTCAAGGGTAAATGGAAAAATTATTAATAAGTTTCAATCGTGATCGAGCATTTATGTTACTTATAAGATGTCAAGAAATACCATATAAACATGACATCTGCATTTGTTGCAACAGAGATGTACTCCCATATTGTAAACAAACTGGGATATGAATCAAGGTTAATCGTTAGACATTAAAGAAAAATTCAAGTACACAATTAGCTATGCTAAGATATGGAGGACGAAACAGAAAGTTGTAGAAATGAGGTTTTGCACATTTAAAGCATCTTATGATAATTTGCCTTATCTGTTAGCCTGTATTCTTCAGAGGAATTCCTTACGACCTGAAAGTTTTTCCATCAATTGACCATGGTAATCAAAATGTGTTGCAACGGGTATTCTTTGTATGAGTTGTTTACATTCAGGCCTTTATGCATTGTCGTCCCATGCACTGCATCGATGGAACATTCCTGACCGAAAAGTACAGAGGGCAGATATTGACAGCAATTAAAGTTGATGGAAACAACTAAGTTCTACCGGTAGCTTTTGTTTTTGTTGAGAGTGAGAATACTGATAACTCGTATTGGTTCCTAGATAGGTTTAAGTTTACAGTTTTACAGATGAGGCCAGACGTATGCCTAATACATGACCGTCATGCCAACTTGCTACAGACAATTGAGGAATTAAGAGATGGGTGTGCTAAGAAGGGATACCCACCAAGGTGGTCCGATGTTCAAAGTAGATGGTGCATACGTCATATGTGTGCTAATTTCTACAGGCAGTTTAAGAATAATCACCTTATGAATCTTTTCAAGAGACTGCGCCTAGAATCAGGAGAAAAAAATTCAATGAGCTTTCGAGGAGATTGGATGAGCTGACATAGTCTAAGAGGGCTACACTTGTAGAGGATGAGCCTCGACAAGCTCTTGCAACTCTATCAATGGACGAACCTCGTATTAGAAAAAGGTTGACATCGTCGGTTAGAAAATTTTCGGAGTAGATTAAGAATGAGCCAAAGGAGAAATAAGCTTTGTTGTATGACAAAGATAATTCTCGATTCAATATAATGACCATAAATTTAGCAAAGGTCCGAAGAATGCAACCGGTCCAAGTGCGGCGGAAGTTGAACTGTCGGGTTCAGACGCTGATGGCAGTTGTCTTATTACTTTTATCTTGCATGTACTTAGTAAGTACTGTGCCAAAGAAAAGATTATTGGCTGCCATTGAGAGGCCAGCTGCTCTGAACTAATCTCTGAAGTACTTACATATACCATGCAAGATAAATTCAACAATTCCAACAAGTAGGAGCCCTCGAACACCACGTATCACCAAGTTGTAAACCTTTGCCAAATTTATGGTTATTCTGCCGAATCGAGAACCATCTTTGTTATATAAATAGGACCATTTCTCCTTTGGCTCATTCTCAATCCACTCCAAAAATTTTCTAACCGATGATGCCGACCTTGTGAAACGAGGCCCATCACTTGATAGAGGTCCAAGAGCTTGTGGAGCCTCATCATCTATAAGGATAGCCCTCCTGTACTGCTCATCTATTTGTTTAGATGTCAGCTCATCCAACCTCCTCGAAAGCCCATTAAATTTCTTCTCCTTATTCTGGACGCACAGCCTCTTGAAAAGATTCATAAGGTGCTTATTCTTAAACTATCTGTAGAAATTAGCACACATATGACGCATACACCATCTACTTTGAACATCAAATCACCTTGGTGGGTATACCTTCTCAGCACATCCATCCCTCAATTCCTCAATTGTCCGTAACAAGCCGACGTGACGATCATGTATTAGGCATACCTCTGGCCTCATCTGTACAATTGCAGACTTAACCCTATCTAGAAACCAGCACGAGCTATCAGTGTTCTCGCTCTCAACAAAATCAAAAAACACCGATAGAACTTGGTTTGTTCCTGTCAACTTCAATTGCTGTCAAAATCTGCCCTCTGTACTTTCCGGTCAGCAATATCCCATCGATGCAGAGAATTGAACAACATACACAAAGGCCTAAATGCAAGCATCTCATGCAAAGAATACCCGTTATAACACACTTTGATTACCATGATCAATTGATGAAAAAGCTTTCAGGTCGTAGCAGAAATTCTTCTAAATAATACAGGCTAACAGACGAGGCAAATTATCATAAGATGCTTCAAATGTACTAAACCTCATCTCTACAACCTTCTATTTCGCCCTCCATACTTTAGCATAGCTAATTGTGTACTTGAATTTCTCTTCAATATGTCTAATAATTAACATTGGTTCGTACTCGAAGTTGTTCACAGTGTAAGAGTATATCTCTGTTGTAACAAATACAAATGTCATATTTTTATGATATTTCTCGACACCTTGTAAGTAACATGAATGTTCGATCACGATTAAAACTTGCCAATAATTCTTCCATTTACCCTTAAATGCGTGCATCTGCCATGGACACACATACTTCACGCACTTCACTTCATACGCCGACTTGCTTGACTTTACGACCGAGAACTCCTTCTAAAGTAACACCGCCCATTAGTTCACTGCCTCATTCAAATCCTCTATATATGCATCTTAGCCTACTGCATGACCTCGTTCTCCCATTAGTTCACTGCCTCATTCAAATCCCCTATATATGCATCTTAGCCCACTGCATAACCTCGTTCTCCATGTACTCCCATGGCACATTATACCGCTAAGAGATAAAAACACCAAAAAAGTCCTCACTGCTCCATTCTGCCGACATCATGTTGTCCTTATTAGACGAATCATCATCCTCTGCATGCTTGTCCTCAGTATCTTTCCTATCCATTTTTTCAACGATAGTGTCGATTAGTTCTCCCTCATCTGTCGGACCTGTTGGCTACCTATCTTTTTTATTCCCTCATTTATTTTTTTCCATTGTTTGGATATCAACTCCCGTCGTACTTGAACCCTCATCATCTTGCACGGGCATTGCAACAGCGGTATTATCCTTCTCATACATTGACACAAGTATGCCCAGTATCCAACCACATTAGAATACATTCTCCACGTACCATCTCCAAGTGACAGTACAATCCAACAGTATCAGTTCCAAAAAAAATCGACTATAACATACAATGTTATATAAGATTATTGTGTTGATCTGAGAGTCGAGTCAAAAGCCTCGCACAACCAGTTGTATACTGACCCGAAATTTCTCTCAGCTGGTAGCCCTTGCCCGTTGAACTAAACTCCAACAGATCTACACCTTATGGACCATACCTAACATTCCCTTGCCCGTAAAATAACTGAAATATCACCTTATTTGACATCTTTGTTGATGAAAAATTACAGTTTAACTAGGTAACAACATTCTCCTCATATCTAATACTGTGTAATCGAGATTTTATAACTATCATCTCTACATAAATTAAGTCGCCTAACAGATTGATCTACGAGTAACAACTTATTTTCATACAGTACTATACACATAGCTAGTATAATACTATATTAATTCTTACATAGAAATAGAAATTGCAAAGAGATAATAGATTTTATCTACAGACGAATCAACAAATCGATAGAGCTTCACTGATTTCATTCAGCCTCGCTCTTCTTTTTTCTATGATTTCTATGAATTTTATAATATTTTTGAAGGTTCGAAGGAGGTCTTATACTGGCCCAGCAATAAACCGCTCTCCCAGAGTGCGGCAAGAGGACCACCCACAAAAGCGTCGGCCCCACGGTTGGCGTTTTTGCAAGCGGTCCCCTTGCCGCCCTCCTAGAGGACGGTTTATTTCTAGTCAGGGAGCCGTCTGCAAAAAGACAGACGGTCATCGGCCGCCTGGCCTATGGCCGTCTGCCACCTCATAAAATCGCCCTCTGGGAGGGTGCAGAGGGCGTTGGGAGTATATTTTTATAAATTTTTTAAATGAAAATTTTCTTTTGTAAATATTTTTTTTAAAAAATATAAAAATAAAATTTTTTTCATAGAATAGCACATTTGCACGATCGACTAGTATGTCGGCAAGCCCACTGTTTAAAAAAAGCATGAGCTGTTGACACGCTGTTCGTTGTGGCTTATAAAGCTCGCTTATTACCTCGTTTTCCGTAAGCATGCTTCTCGAACTGCTAAATGGTATATTTTTTGCAAAAAAAATTTATATGAAAGTATCTTAAAAAATCAAATAAATCCATTTTACAAGTTTCTAGTAGTTAATACTTAATTAATCACATGCTAATGATGTTCTTTATTTTGCGTGTGACTTATAAGTCAGTACAATAAGTCAATTCAAACACCACCTGAGTATGACAAGGACTTGCTCACCTGGTGGACATGCCGTACCCATCAGGCTTTCAGGCATTCGAGCTCGCTGCTTCTCGTCAACTGTCCCTGGCGAGGCAAACGAGGGCGGGGCTCGTGACCAGTAGAGGCTACATGAGGGTGAAACATACTTTCAACAATAATAAAACAAAGGGAAAAAAAAGATGAGACATCCTTTCGTACGAACTTGAAAGCATGCGCGGCTTCGCCACGGTACCGCCAGCCAAAGGGAGGTTCATTGCTCTTTGGCCCTAATGGGCTGCACATGACTCTGTAGTAACATAGAATTGATGACTATAAATTGACAAACTTCTACTGCTTAGTATAATTACGAAATAATTTAGTTACTATGAACCCTTGAGAACAGCTATTCCAGATTTTAAGGATGCTGAAGATCTATCATTGCTTATTAGCCGGACAGAATTAGACCACCACAGCCTACATAGGGAGGATGTGAGCTTCCAGATTAAATGCTTTAAATACATCACTGTAAAACTTGATTAGATAACCTTTTTTTTCCAAATATGGCAGCATAATTTATTCAACATAATATCATAAGTTGAAGTGCAAATCTGGACTCCAGGAGGCATAGATCACCATAATTTTCCACAGCTGATAATATGCTTGGCTACTTTGTCTGGTGGGCAAAATGCTATACAATAAGGAGCTCAATGTCCTGGTGTTCTAGGAGAAGTTCAGAAGCCTAAACAAAGAGAATTGTTAGCTTTTTCACATAGAAGGCCATTTGCTCCGATGCAGGCCTGTGAACTTTGTGTAATTCTTAAAGTCGCAGATAATGAGCAATTAAAGAACCATTGACATGTCTGCAAGAAGTATAACTATGTTTCCTGATGGCCAGATTTCTGTTCTTATTGTCTCTAAAATTAAAATTTTAAATTTAACTTTTCGTAGCGGCTTATAAGTTGAAAGCCAAACAATGAAAAGCAGATGTTACTGATGCCTGATTGGGCTGGCCCAATTTGTCAATCGTCATCGCATTTAGTCCCAAACAGATAGCCCATGGCACAGCATAATTATGCCAGCATTGTTCCTTCGGGCTTGGGCCCATGAAGGATTTAGGCTCACAATCAGACCATAGTAGTACCATCATGCATGTTATTTGAAGGAGACGTTCAAATTTTATTATGATGTAAATTAGCATGGTTAAAGTACAGTAAAGGAAAAATGCAGAACAAAAAACATTGGAGAAGCATAGTAGTATCATCATGCATGTAAATTTTATTATGATGTGAATCTTGAGGTCAATTGTAGGTTTGGAAATGGTTATGTAGGTACTAATTGTAAGTTCATAACAAAAAACTATCGGTAAATCTCTGATTTTTTGTCCCTGCATGGAGAATAACAGCTACTTTTTAAAAAATGCAATTGGTTATATATAATAGGTACCTTGCAGCCTTATGGCTTCTTGTTTACTTTATGAAAAAAATTGTCACTAATGGTGGAAAGCTCCTGAGCCTAAATGAAAAAGAAACGATTTGTTAATATAAGCCATTAATCCTTTTGTACATTGGGTGAAAAATCTCTAGTGAATCAAGAATATAGGCATGCATATATATGGAATAAAAAAATTTTAGGGATGGAGTTGATAGATCTGTAGCGCAGATAAGGCTCGACGCTCTCTCCGGCACTGTCCCCTACTCGTCGTCGGTGCTTGGTAGTGGCACGTCGGGATGGGAAATGAGATGGAGCCGGCGACGGCGGGGGTGGGGATGGGGTAGAGCCGGCGACGGCTCGGGTGGGGATATGGTACGAGGTGGTGCCGGCGACGGCGGGAGTGTGAACTGCAACCGGTGACGGCAGGGGTGGGGATAGGGTTGAACCTGAAAAGGTGGAGGCGACAACGGCGGGGGATGTAAGATGCCGGGAGTAGGGATGGGCTGGAGCCGGCGACTGTGCGAATGGAGGGCGGCGGCGCTGGACTACTGGAAGAGACAATGGCGATGGCGAAGGCGAACAGTGATGGGGGATTGGGCGGAGTTGGGGGGATGGCTGTAGGAGATGAGGCCTGGGGATTGGATGGATTTGGGGGATGGATATTGGGCGGCCAGGGCGGCAGCGAGGGCAGCGGTGGCTGTAGGGACCCCGACTGCTAGGAACGGCGCTGCCGTCGACGAGGCGGGAGCCATGGAGACGTCTTCCTGGGACGCCCTTCGCAAGCAGGTGATAGCCAAACCACGCGCTCCCCCTCCCGGCGGCAGCGGCGGAGCCGCGGAGGTCGGCGCTGCCGGCGAGCTCCTCCCCCATCCCCTCGAGCCGCCACCAAGCTCGTGGCCCCTATCCAGCGACGAGGGAACGGCGGCGGGACGGATCTGCGCCACCGCTGCTGCTCACGGCAGAGCTTGAGGGGAGAGGAGGCGGCGGGGACAGCGGTGGAAAATCCTCGGAGGCGCTGGGCTATTGGGAAAGACGATAGCGACGGCGAAGGCGAGCGCGTGTCATTTTCACACTCGCGAAGAATCGCGGCCGTCGGGCGAGATTTCTGGTCTGTTCGCCTGATCCAATCCAACGGCTTATGCTGAATACACACATCCGACGGCTGCCATTATCCACAAACCCTAGCACCTGGAGGAGCCACGTGGACGCGCTCGCCGGCCGAGAATCGGGCCAACATTCGTGTTTAGAGATTCAGTAAATTAAACTAATACATCATATAGCTGCCGACGTAATATGGAGAGTATATGTTTTCTGTATGCGTCGTTGGGGTTGGACGGTTCAACATTGAAATATACAGAAAGCAAAACAAATCGACACAAACAAGCTTATCACTTTCAGCAACCAATATCTCGTCAACAGAGAGCCCATATTAGCATCACCGGCATGTTAACAGCAGCTGCTAGCGGCAGCATCGGCTTCTGGCGGCTTCTGCTTGAAGATGTTCTTCTTCGCACCTGAGGAAGCATCAGCCAAGAGGCTTGGTGTGTCCAATATCTGCATTGTGAACGCATCTCATTTCAATACCGAAAATTGTGCTCTGCATGGGACTCGTCGTACATATAAATCGTATCAACATCAGCAGCTCTATAAGAAATATTACTTGAAAAAGTTACTTTTACCAATGTATAATTTCTGTGAGGGGATTCCACTTATATGTTTTACAACTCTGAATATGCAAATCACTTACGGCAAATTACTTAGATCCATCAGATGGTTTTTCTCTTCTAAAAAGTATGACGTGAATTACTATTTGTTATCTTAAAAAGAAAAAGACATGACAAACACCAAAATACCACATGAACTCATTATCGAGTATGAGCAAACAAACCCTGACAATTTAATCAATCCTTTGCTATGGAATCACATATAAATGTATAGGAAAAGCAAGTTTCTCTACTAATTTCACACACAAACATGTAGCAAAGACTACAGCATGCCGTTCATGAAACAAATGAAGACTAGTGCCATTACATACCTTCAAGACAAGTTCCTCAAAGCACTGTTCAACATTCACTTTGGTTTTAGCACTGCATTCTAGAAATAAACACCCGTATTCCCGGGCAAATTCAATGCCCTCTTTTTTTGTGACGGCTCTCTCACTTTCCTGACAAACCAAATAGATATAGTGCAGTAAAAAGATGAAAATCCTACGAAAAAGAAAAGGAGTTTTTTTACAAAACTACAGATTTAAGTTGTTGTATTGCAAAGCTACAGATTTAGCATTGAATTTATCAGAAAACAACATATTTAGGCCACATGGTTGCAAAACTACGAATTTAGCACATGCTTGTTACAAAGTTGCAGATTTTGATTGAAAATGCTAGGAAAACCTATAAAGTCCACGGTTTTGTGATGAATTATGTGCTATATCTTTAGTTTTGCAATATTGTGGCTTGAGCATGTAGTTTTGTGATAAATTTGTCATTGAATGTGTATTACCAAAATACTTATAGTATTGTGCAATTTACTCTAAAAGAAACCTATGTAGAGAACCATCACAATTAGAATGGGATTATACTTCGTTTAAAGAGCTGAAGAAAATGTAGAATTGAAGCATATAATAAGTACCTTGTCAACTTTGTTTCCGACAAGCATCTTTATACAATCCTGGTTTGTAGAATAGAGGTCAATTTCCTTAGCCCATATGTCAGAAAGATTGGTGAATGTTTCCCGTCGAGTGACATCATATACTGAAAAGTTGATTTGCAGTAATCACGATAAATCTCTCAATATTCGACAAGAATTAAAAGACGCTCCCTCTGTTTCTTTTTATAAGGCTTATTTTGAGCAAGCACAAGAATTAAGGAGAGTGTGAAACAAAGAGAAAGAGGGCTAAAATGACCATGCTCGCACACGTAAATATCTTGGAAATGGTTAGTGTGTTTTTTTCTGATTATTAGTCAGTTGTTTATTAATGTAAGAGAGAGACTATGTGATAAATGAGAGTAAACACGGAGTAGAAGCAAAACGTTCACACACATGCTAATGTTTTCAAAAATATTGAAGAAATTACATGCCTTACAGAAAGGAACAGAGGGAAATGTAAAGATTCCATCAGTACTTGCAAACAGGAATGAGAATCTGCAGGGAACAGGTTGAAAACAATTACCCATAATAATACCCTGTGCACCTCTGTAGTATGAGCTGGTTAAGGTCCTAAATCGTTCCTGTCCAGCTACAGAACAGGTACACAATGTCAAATAAGAAATGAAAAGAATAATGTAACTATGGGTATTGAAAAGTTCTTATGTTTTCCATAGATAAGCTGTAAAGAAAACATCAGAGAAGTTCAGGAAAAAGTATGAAATAACACCACATCATGGCTTACTTCTTCAAAACAGCAACTACAAGTCGAACAGGTTTGAATGTCTATTCTGTACAATCATATAAAATCAATTACCCAATATAATGCCTTACGCTTTCATTAACAGACAAAAATGTATTAGCTAGAGTAATTAGGCTCTACTTTTCAGAAAATAACTGGGTTGCACTTTTCTTGTTTTCCATAGTCATCCAAAACAGCCTCTCATATATTGTGTACATCTGAATTTCAGAACATGCAGGAAAGATGAAAAGAAATGGAATCATACCATATAGCAGCATGCAAGGAATATAGAATGCTTACATCATGTACGCTGAGCATGTTCGATTCTGATATAATAAATAAAACAAGCAGATAAGGGTGAGTAGGCTCAACCAATGGCCACATTAGGCTTGCTTGAAGTTGTAAATACGAGGGGATCACAGGTTGTCTGGCTCCATTGAGTCCAGATATGGCTTACGAAGTAACGAGCATAATTAACAAAGAGGGAAGCCTTTGGGGACTGCACTTGTGTTGTGTCGGTAAGTGTTTAGCTGATGAGTAGAGAGATTTGAGTAGATAATCCACCCACCAAAGATGAGTGCAACATCAATTTCTACAGAGTTAGCCCCAAGTACTGTATATTCTCGCAGCCAGGGGACTAATTTTAAGCTGTCACTTGACTTGAGCAGTGCTTAGGAAGCTCAATAAAATGGTCTGAATAGGGGGCATATTGGATCCGCGGGAATAGGGCAGCGTGATGATGGTGGATGCTTGATAAAAGAAGCGAAATGCTTTGCAACTGAAACGAATAGACATGCATTAGGGAAGAGACGCCACTTGATAGGTACCTGTGTCCCAGATGGCAAGCTTGAGTTTTTTGCCACCCGCGTTAACCATCTTGACCTTGAAATCGACACCTGAATATAGGATCCGAGAGGTTAAGCAATTGCGCATGGATCCCCAGCGGACGAAACCAATTAACAGGAGAGGGGGAAATAAATTTTGAGGTGGCACCTGGCAGAGAGATCAAAGCAAGCAGGTCGGAGGTTAATATTACCTATGGTGGGCGAGAGATCCTCGAAAGAGTCGGAAGTGAAGCGGAGGAGGAGGCTGCTCTTGCCGACGCCCGAGTCGCCGATGAGGAGCAGCTTAAAGAGGTAGTCAAAATCAGGCTGGCTCTGCGCCTGAGTAGAAGACGATGAAGACGAAGAATCCATACTAATCGCCTGCGTTGGGATCACGGAGGTGGGGTGGGGATGAGATCTAGGGTTTGATCTCGTCTGGTTGCGGTTGCGGTTGCGGTTGCCGAGGAGGGGGTAAAGAAGAAAAGCTGGAAAAGGGGAAGAGGAAGACGGGGAGGAGAAAGAAGATGCGGCGTCTGCCTCTGCATCCGCGTGCGAGCCGCGCCCCGTAAACTACTCAACTCGGGCCGGGCCGGGGGAGTCTTTCTATTTGACTACAGAAGCGGCCCAACTACGCACATCCACTTGTAAGATTTGCCACTAGCTTATCGCTTCATCATCAATTCATCAAGGAGGAGAGGCTAATGAGAAATCACACTGCGACAAGGGTAAGATAGATTATATATGAACATAATTGCATCCGAACCATACGCGGATGTTCAATGATTTGCGCATATTACATAGGGGAATTTAACCATTTGTCCCTCTTAATAAGCGCCACTCTCTAAATACGGCTTTTGGATTTATAGAGGCGATTTCTTTTAATTATTTACCAATTTTGCCTATGTGGCATGACACATGGCGTGTCAACATGGCGCCCCTTGTGAAGCCCACTTGTCAGGCCCATCTTCCTCCTCTAGCGGAGCTCCTCTATTGCTGCAGCGGGTGGAGCAAATCGACGACAGGGAAGACCACCGGAGGAGATGACGGTGGAGGTACGGCGCGACCTCAAGCATCTCTACCACCGGACGTCCATAAAAGAGTGACGTTTCTTAATAGTAGCGAATAGTTAAATACCCCTATTACATCTAATAGTTGGATTTAAAAATAAAAACTTGTACGCACTTCTAGCCTGCAATGTATAACATGTTCAATCTAAGTCCGTTGCGAAAAGTCACCTTCGCCGTCTCTCTAATCTTGCCAACGGCGAGCTTCTGCTCTGCTACTGTGTAGTCACTATTGACGTCAGGATACATCAGATGATCGGACGGTTCATACAGGTAAAACAGAAAAAAGGAAATTCCGACTAGTTAGTTTGGACGGCAGTAAGCACCAGATGCTGAGGGGATCACCAGGAATATAAGGCTGTCCGCCCCAGAATCACGCTTCCAACATCTTAAAGGACAAGCAATCCAACGTCGCCAGCGAGTTATTCATACTGAGCCCTTATTTGTGACACCATTTTTCTTCGCAAACTAGAGGAAGCGAAATGCCCACGGCAGTTACTGAAATCTTTTCATTTGATTACTGCACCGCTTTGCAGGCATTCTCAATCTCAGAATCTGAGGGCCGTCTTCCTGTTTGAGCTGTAAAATGCACTTCAATAAACAGGAAACAGAACCACGGCATGCCTGAAGTAACAGCCAACAAACCTCTGATTCAGGTCTATAGGTATAGGAGCCATACCTATAAAGATTTGACGGGATTAAACCTGCAAAACAGCAATATGCAACAATTGGCAATCAACAGAGCGAATAACAGAGAGAAGGGCAATCATGAACTTAAATTAAGCGACAGCGAACAAACCTCTGATTCAGGTCACAGGATCACCAACTGTTGAAACTGAACAAGCAGCAATGGATATGGCAGCATTAGTGGTATTGCAAATGTCAACAAGAGACTCCTGCTCAAACCTGGTCTCTAATTCCAGATGGTTCTGATCAGATAGATTAATCTGCAGCAGGTTACATGGATCAGGATCATCGGCAAGAGAAAAGGACAGGTCATTCAGCTCCAAGTATTGTTCAGTTTCAAGTACTTCCAGCATAGGTTCAATCAAGTCTTCACCACATGAGTCACAATGGTTGAAAATGCTCTCATCTGATTGGGAATGAAGTTCATCAAGTTCATTAAATATTGCTTCACCATCATCAGACAATACTTCATTGTCATTATCATAGTCAGCTGTTGAGTCAGGCTGCATTAAATCACCCCCAAAAAATATACTTACACATCAATGGCGTTAACACATGTTGAACAGCACAAACAAAAAGAGTATGTGTAAAACAAATTACCAATGAACCATCTCGACCAACAGAGTTCAAAAGATCCGTCGAGAAATAACTGATAATCTCAGCTAGCTGCTCGATATGTATGCTATCAAAAGGAATGCCAGGAGAAGTCGTGTCAGGGCATACACCATCAATAGCGAGCTTGTCGTTAGTTTCTGAAAGGGGGTCCAAAGAAGACTCGACATTATCAGTAACAGCCAGCTGTTGACCAGCTGTGTTCAACCTGCCATTACTTGATTCCTTCAGTGCATAAGGGGGCACAGAAAAGGCAAAAGAGGAAAGCTCCCCGTTCGTTTCATTCCAATCCTCTTCATTGAATGGAGCACCATACTGTTCCCCAATCTTGGGACCTGGACCACTTTTTTGAAAGATTTTGCAGAGAACGCAAGCATCCTGCAACAAGGGGTAAAAATGATAACTAGTGCTGTAGAAATGTCATTAAGAGGTTGCTAAAAACAACAAGGAACAATCAAATAACCACTTTTAAGTGCTAATCTATTCTCAGATGGAAGAATGTCCTTGCTTTCTATATTCTTATATTCAGTTTAAGGATCAATAATAGCATTGCTCTGATTGTGACAGTGTTGGTGGTTCTTTCGAATAGCTAAATGCTCGTGCTTTGCTACGGATAAAAGGAAAAAAGTTCATAATATTGCCTAAAATAAATAAGAATATTTTTCATGAAATATGTTAACCACCTTTTTGCTATAGGGAATAAACCCCAGTATAGACTGGTACGATTCAATTCAACATTTTGTTCATTCGGGTTTGATTGTGTCATAGTTCTATAGTTACCTCAATTTAATTTTATATGTGGCTATCCATTTAGATTTAGTTATGTAATATTAAGACGCTCAAGGGGTAATATGCCAAAACTACAATGGGAGTAGGTGGGGTGGCAGATTCACTGCCACCACCATTGCAGTCCTTTTAAAGGAGTATAGATATTTGCTATTCACGATGCAGTTCTTAAATATAATCTCGAGATAACATAAACAGAACTACACATATGTTGAAAATTAAAAGGGTAAAAGAAGTTGATGGATCTCATTATAAGTTGAAGACAGTTGAACTGGTACAGGGAAAAGATAGGTTACACACATTCAACAATGGGGCGTTTAGAATATGCTGATAAGATTCAGTTAATTGTAAGGCACAACAAAGTACTCTAACAAACATTGGAAAGACGAAAGAGGATATTAGATGAAATGGATATACAATTATACATAACTTGCAATTGTTGTCTAAAAGGAAAGAATGCAAAATGAGGCAGCAAAAATGGTGCACATATATTCATATATGTTTCGTGTTATCCACAGAATTTTCCCATATGTATTTTATAGTTTTGCACATGAGTAAGGAACAAATGCCATGCCTAAGTAGCAAAAGAATGCTCAAAGGACTATGACAGCATTGTAAGAAACTTAGTTATTACTGAAAATTATATTTTGACAAGTAACCCACTTCGTAAGCCACATACTGAAACTACTACATAGTACAAATACACAAAGGATATCATACCAGTTTAACACCAGAAGCAGACAGTTCCTTGTCCTCCAACCTGTATTCATACATTACCCAATCAGTTCTATCACCCCGAGGTGGCTTGCCAAGATGAAACACCAAAGTTCGCTTCATCCCAACAGTCTGAGAATTATATATTACTGGTCTGTCTTTTCCAGTAGCTTTCCAATACCCAGCATCAGTTGATCGGTTCGTCCTTGAGCCACTAGAATATTTCCTATCACGTGGGCAAAAGAAATACCATTCTCGATCCTTACTCTGCAAGGAAGATTTCTCTGCACCAAGTTAAACAAGATAGAATAGATCAATAGAGAAGTTTAAAGGCCAGCCACCTGCAAAGCACGATGTTTTTACATCCAAATGAAAATATGTGGTCGACCCAAAACTGACTAAGCCAACGGTGATGCACGCATAGAAAATCAAATCCTTGAGAAAAGACATGGTTATACCACTCAGTGGAATACTAATTCCACAGAAACAAGTGGAGCAAAAAGAAAAGGGGTCTTCAGCTTGGAAGCAAGTGAAATGGTAAACCTTGGGAAACATTTTTCAAGGGAGCGTTAATATACCTGGAAGATCCCAAGGGGCAAATTTGTACAGATCAATCTCTGAAACAGCATTGCACCGTAAGTGTTTGCCCAATAATTTCCTCTTCAGATAGTACACAGTGAGCTCAACGTCTGTTGGATGAAACCGGAATCCAGGAGGAAGAGATGTCTTCGCCATACAGGAGAATGGAACGTTGTCTATAGTAGCATAATGAGATCCAAAATTGACCTTGGCTTAAGAACTAAAGAAACAAAAATATGGTTGCAGTTAGAATAGAAGAAGTACATTTGGTTGGCAACAAAGAGAGAAACATGAGATGAGTAAAGACCAACTTGGGCATATTATAGAGCATCCACAGCAAGGAAAACACAGATAATCCTTCCTGATGTCAAGAGTCATTTGAAGAGCAAGCGGAGGCCTGCATGAAACGATTTAGGATTTAGATATTATCCCTCAGCATAATAAACTGGGCGTAGATCTGGAAAAAAAAAAGACCAGGCATTTAGGAAAAGAAAACCAAAAACACACTGTGACATCGGGTAGGCAGTTTGAAACAGGGAGGCATGGCATAAAAATGAACCCTTGTAGTGAAGTAGATAAATGAAGCGGAAGGGAGGATTTGGGATTGAAGGCATACAAATCCAGTAGAAGACTCGAGGGAGGCTGGGTGGCATGTCCAAGTTGCAACAACACTAGAAACAGTCTATTATCAAGCGAAGAGCAAGGTAGGAAAAATGATGTGCTCGAAATTAACCCTGGATTACACGCGGATGGGATTACAAGTAGATACAAATTCGTAGCGCGGGCATAGACTCGACATATCTAAGAGAAGGAAGGAACCCTAACTAGCGGAGCGGAGTAGTGCGGGACAAAGATAAGAGATCCAATCAGGCAGCAGAAGAAGCAATGTATCTGGGGGACGAGCAAGCGAGGGAGGGAGAGAGAGAAAGAGACATACGCTGGTGGCGTCGGCGAGGGAAGGAAATGCGGTGCCGCCGTGGAGAGAGCTGTGGTGCTGACACGGTGCGAGAAGGGAGGGAGCAGAGGAGAGGAGAATGGGACTCCTCCGCTGGTGTTGGTGTGGAGAAGCGGCGAGGTGGCGGCGTCGACAAAAGCGAGGTCCGTCGAGAGGAGGCGGCTCCAGTCTCCGTCGCCGTCGCCCTTCCTTCCTAGTTCCTACTAGTTTGGGTTCCTTTCCTTCTCAAATCTCTCTCTCCCCCTAGTTTTTCTCTCCCTTCCCCCTCAGGGCCTAGGCCTGGTATAGGTAGCCTTCTAGATAGAACAGGCTCAGACAAGCCCATACGCTTCTATTCTTCATTAGCTTGGAGCCTTGGGCTGTATTATGGGTCGGGCCTCCTTCTCTGCTATATGGGCTGGAATCAATTTTTTCAACAATACATTTGATTTCAAACTCAGTTTCTAAGTTCGTCAAAAAGGACACCACAGTACAACTCTGCTTACAAGTTACTACAATTCATCATCCTCCTCTAAAAAGTTGCATTTCAGCATCCTCTAGCTAAAAATTACAATCCCGGAGAAAGAAAAGAAAACTCTAAGATAGATAGATGGATAGACAGACGTACATAGCTGCAAGGTGGTCATGGCAGTGGGACAGGCGTCCTCCACTCGTGGAACTCAACCAGATCTCTGTTCACGATTGACCTGTTGTGAAGCCAGAAGGTCTCTGCGGATTGATGGAATCGCCTCACCTTCCTTTGTAGTTCCCACATGATAGCGCTCATAGCCGAGCACCGCTCTGTATCCGGTGCATACACCCATAGGCATCTCATCTCCCGCCCACGACCAATCATTTCCTCCACTCTTCCATCTGCATGCATCCACTTACCTGCTCATGCTCACTGCTTGCATACATGGCATGACTGCACAAATAACAGACGAAATGGAGCATACCCGGTATTGACTCGAGATACTCAAGGAGCTCCGGGCCAATCTTGGACCCAGGCCATTTTATCGACACTTCAGTGTAGTCAATCACATTCTGGAAAGGAAGCTCAACTTCATCTGATAAAATTACCGGCACGCATTCCTGTAGTCAACATTGTGAGAAGCTCATCTGGATTGTATGCATGCATGGAAACTATCATCCTTGGAGGGAGAGCTCACCACAAAGAAGGATTCATAGAAACGAAGTGTCCATGAGGACTCGCCACGAGGAGCTAGGCAAAATTTTGCGTTCCTCAAGTGCTTGAAGTAATCTATCCTTCCTAATTTGTCTGGCCCAGAGAGCTGCAGTTCCGGAGACTCCAGCTGTTCATTAGACCAACCCAAATACACATCAGCGATAAACAATTTAATCACCATTTCATTCACTTAAAGTGAATTACACCATTGAAAAAAAAAATTGCCATAACTACTTCTGATTGTACTCAGAGGAAGGCTTACACTCTTATACAATATTAAGTTGCATTTGGAAATTAGAAGGAAGCCCAACCTTGTCAGGATACTGCTTTGCGAGCTTCACCAGTTGAAGACGGCCTACTTTTCCCTGGGCACGCCCAAGGAAGTTTGCTAAATACTTCCTTTTTGTTAATGGGATCGGTTTGACAGCAAGCCTATCAGGCTTCACCATAGAATCATCCACATTCCCGGGTATGATAATATCTTTCCATGTATTAAAAGCACTTGTACCTCGTTTATCAGTGCGGTCACCCTAACAAAATTGAACATCGAACCATTCATTAGGAAGATGCCAGAAGTTGCTTGCATGTTGAGTCGTACAGAAGATAATAGCAGACTACTCATGAACCAAGTCGATTTCAAGCGTATGCAACCTTCTACAACTTATTACTCGCAAACAAACTAAAGAATCTGAAGATACGCAGTTTAATTAGACCAAGACGTGCAACTGCTATCATGTCAGGATTTGTGAAAAAAAGGAACTGATGTATTATATTATAGCAAACGGACTAGTCTATGCTGCACATTTAAATAAGATGGAATTAGATTGCAGTATGGGCATTGATCATACCACACGTTAAGGATTGAAGCACAGTAATATTTAATGGGGATTTAACGAAGTTGCAGCAATCCTTGTAACTCTTTCGAGTACGGACATGTTTTTTTTTCAAAGAAAACCTCCGAAAAGCATTACAAGGATCGCTACAAGGACATGTTTTTAATAGATATAACAATGTTACAATGATTATAGAAGGCAAAGCCCATAAAACTTGGGTAAGTTATACTAGTATATATGGAGTATTTCTTTCTCTTTCAAAAAATGTGAAGCAAATAAGAAGATGTATGCAAAAATGGCTATGTACCTCAGGAGTAAGGATAATAGACCTATTCAGGAAGGTTGCCCACGAACAGAACAGGTGAGCTCCAGCACCACTACACAACTCAGAAAAACAAAGGCTAAGTAATTGGAAGGAGTTTAGCAGCTATTGTTTGGGTTGGAAGTCCAAGAAGAAGAAGAGGTGGAACCTTGGGAAGACAAAAATGTGGTCGCGTCCTCCGGATCTGCGGAAATAAGGCATCTGACTGAGAACCTGCAAGCAGAGACCGGAGAAGCAAAGGGACGATAGGTAAGAAACGAAGGCGCGTGAGGTGGAAGAGATGTGTAGTTGGTTTTACCACCTTGACGTACGTCTGGTTGATCTCCTTGTCGTTGAGAGTTCCCGTCATCCGAACGCATTTGACATAGGTGGGAACGAAGAAGAGATCCGCTTCGTCCTTGTGCAATGTTCGATACCTCGAGCTGAGGAGGAGCTGGTGGATCTTCACCTGTACGGAATCGAACGCAGTTTGTACCTCGGGCAATTGGGGAGGAGGCTAGGGCTAGAATTAACCGCAATAGAATAGCTTAGCTGGTACCTGGGTTCCCCACTGGCCCTTGAGGCAGGTGGCGGCGGGGACGTCGTCGTTGCGGCCGCGGAGCAGCGCGCGCAGGCCGTCGACCTCGTCCTCGGCGTAGACGTAGATGCGGAGGTCCCGGTGCGGCCAGGGACTGTATGGGGTGGGGGAGGGGGCCGGCGGAGCGGAGAGGGGCCGATCGAGGAGGCGGGTGAGGAAGAAGGTGGCGGCGACTAGGAGGAGGGCGGCCGCCTGGTGGGCCCGCGTGCAGGGGGGATGATGCGGGCCCCGCATGGTCGCCCGCTGGAGACGACGTGCAGCGGAGGCCGGAGGGGATCACCGGATCAGCCGGCGGCGACCGTACCGAGCCGACAGAGAAGACGAGGCGGTGTACGCTTGGGCCTTTACCTCCTCAAGGGATTGGATTCGACTGGAGGCCCATTGTTAGTAGATGGGCTAAGCCTTCGTCACAAGGCCTAGCAGCCCGTGCATATAGGTGATCTATTATTATTTGTAAGTAAGTGTCCGTGTGTTGTAACGGGAGATAAAATATATCATACAGAATATATGATAATTTTTAAAATTTAGAAATACCATTACATAGTCTCACGCAAATGTCATAAATGCTTATAGAAATATAATGTTGGTAGCAGTGACGAACATGGGCAGCTAATCAACAAACACGCGGGGGACTAAGTCACGCGCACGATAACGCACTTAGCACCCCGTGCAGCCAGCTTTGAGAACTTTCAACAGGAAGACATGTACTTTGTAAAGAAATTTTTAGAGAGGAAACTTTCTGTGGGTACTTAAGACTTTTCAGAAAAAAATCTTCCATAATTAAACTTATCATTTAAAAAATCATGTAGTGGAGATTGAAGAATGCAGATAAAGGCTTGAAAATGAGATAAACTTATCAAGGTCTCCACATAAGAACGGAAATTTCTACAGTTCATCCAAAGATGATTTGTAAAAGGCAAATTTTGCTACAGGACATCGCGACTTTGCGATTTTAGCTATAGGACACTATGAAAGTAAAACTTTAGAAGAAGACACTCTATAAATGTGGTAATTAGTTAATGGACACTGCACACCATTATTTTAGTGTTTTTGGCTTGACAAGGGGAGAGAGAAGTAATATTTATACGTGAAGAGACCAAAATGACATCTGCTTCGCTGTCGCCCTCGACAAGCTACCTTCTGTCTCCGCCTCTTCTTCCTCCTCTACCGACGACCCTCCCGTCTCCAACTCCCTCATGGTGGCCATCAAGAACTCCCAAGCCAACTAGCGCCGCAACCTAGACACCTTCCACTTCTACCACCAAGCCGCCACTGCGCAGATCCCCACCGCCATCAAGGTCGAGCTCTCGCAGCTCATCCTCGCCATCCTCGATGACCCCATCGTCAGCCATGTCTTCGGCGAGGCTGGCTTCAGCATAGGGACATCAAGCTCGCCATCCTCTGCCTGACGCTGCCTATGCCGCTGCTCGACCGCAGCCTCCCCACGCGTAGCAGCCCGCCGCCTCTCTTCCTCTACAGCTTCACCGCTGCCAACGACGCCGGTGTGCCTTCGCCGGCCAGGAACCTCATCGGCGCGGGGGAGGAGAACTGCCGCCGCATCGCCGAGATCCTCTCCCGCGGCCGCAACCCCATGCTCATTGGCGTCGGGGCCGTCTTCGCCAACGACGACTTTGCAGCCACCTCCCCGTATCATATCATCCATGTAGAGCCCAACTCTATCAACAAGTCAGACCTCGGCATGGCGGCGACAATGGCCAACACCACCTCCGGGGCAAGCGGGCGGCAGTCAGATGTAGGCAGCCCCCTAGGCAGGGCGGCGGGCGGCCCCCTGGCCAAGGCAGGCGGCGGCTGAAGCGGGCGGCTCCTCCTCCCTGTGCTCGCTGGCGGCTGTGAAGAAAGGGAAGATAATACCAGGGGCATTTTGGTCTCTTCATGTGTAAATATTGCTTCTCTCTCCTATTGTCAGGCAAAAACACTAAAATAATGGGTGCGGTGTCCATCGGCTAATTACCATATTTACAGAGTATCTTCCCCTAAAGTTTCACTCCTGTGATGTCCTATAGGTAAAATCGTAAAGTCGTGATGTCCTGTAGCAAAATTTGTCTCTGTAAAATGATGGTTTGCAAAATGACATTCAGAAAATGTTAGATCTCCCCCCCCCCCCCCCCCCCCCCCTAACTTTCTGTTTTGCCATTCAAATCCAAAAAATGTAGAGAAACTTATTAACATTTGCATTTGAATACTTGCTGCCGAAAAATGAACAAAAAAAAGAGCGCAAAAAAATTCTAGCTGCCTCCCGGCTCCTGCACAAGCGAACAAGGATCACGGATCAGAATACTTGAAGAGCCAAAAAAAAATCAGATAGGAGCAAGAACTTCCTGCAATCACGTTGCCATCGTCAGAACCTCACCATCTAAAAAAAATAAACATATACTCCATATGTATTTGCATTTCTGATGCCTAAAAAGTGAAAACAAAATTGATGACAGACTCAGAGACAGTGGAGAACAAATTCACCATCAAGTTCAGAATGAATGCACAAACACGTACTCTGCATTACATGCGCATGTTGAGCATAGAGTTGCTCCTTATGTTATTAGTTAAAATGTAATTTAATTAGGCCGTTGGACCTCCATGGAGTTGTGAAAAACGTTAGTAAAGTGTAGTGAAATAAGAATGGAATACATATTAATTTGAAAAGTTCCGAGGAATTCGAGTAAATAAAGGAGATGGCTTTGGGCTGTTTACTCAAAGGACTCAAGGCGCAGCTGGAGAGTGAAGGCTGAAATAGCTACAAGAAAGCAAAGCTACTAATGCAGTAGGACTGCAATTGATAATAGAAGTATAGCACTGAATGTTTGCTTATCTGTTCGTAACTTTTTGTTTAGTCACAGCAGGTGTTGGAATAATTCTGCCCTTTGGTGCGGGCCGAGGCAGAACGTGTGCGTATGTGGTCAGGCCGCATCCGTCGCGGACGTATGTGCGTCGAGGTTTAGGTGCAGGCTGATCGAGTCCGGAGGCCAAGTCGTTGCCGGTTGAGCGCATGCAGGAGCACGCCATGCGAGAAGGATGGAGACCCGTTCATGCGGAGGAGTATGTGGCTCACGAACGCGTGAAACCAGGTCGTCCAGGCTGCCATGCGTACGTGCGCGTGAAGCTCGCGAAGTGGGTGCGTGGGCGCTGCGTCGCCGTGGGTATAAACTGGCCGTGTAGGCTCGTGTTTTAGGGTGCCCCGAGTGTGTCGAATACAGGAAAAAAAAAACTGCCGGCGTTTGTTGCCGCAGGCGTTCGTCGCCACATTCTTGTGTCCACTCCAAATTGCTGTTGTGCGCGTGTGTTTGTGAGGCTCGTCCGAGCTTGCCGAGTTTGCTGACGCACCGATCTTGGCCCGAGTTCGCTGCTCGGTTTCCGGCAGAGCGGGCGAGTTCCCGGAAGAGCAGGCGAGCTCCCGGGCGAAGGGCGCGGACACGTTCCGCGGGCGCCGGGTGAGGGCCCGGGCACGGACGCGTGCCCGGACGAGGTCCCGGGTGAGGGCCCGGGCACGCGGGTGAGGGCCCGGGCACGCGGGCGTGGGCGCGGGAGCGCAGGCGCGGGCGCGGTGCGGCGCCAAGTCCCGGGGCAGGCACGGGCGCGGGCGCGGTGCGGCGCCAACAATAAAAACGTTCAGATTCAATTTTAGTCAAGATCAACCAAGGATGGCAGAATATACATCAATCCAAATTGTATAAATATGTTCAACACAGTACCTAACTGGCTAATTATGACCCTTCCGTGCAGAAAGTTTAGTTTTAGAAATACTTACCTGGAGGCCATGAACGCATCTATTATTCCATAACTCTATTCTGGTACATGATGTCTAGCTGTTCATCTTTGAAAAGGATTAAAAATCTCAGAAATCCCTACGTAATTAGAAATTGAAATAGTGAAAAGGATGGAAGGATGAAAAATAATCAAGGACTTGCAAAAGGCACAGCATACCCCTGATCAAGCAACAATAAATATCATCAATTAGTGCCTGAATGCTATAAAGCCCTTTTGCTGGCCTATATAAGGTTAAGCTTTTACTATAATTTAGAGCATATAACAAAATTTAGAGCATATGCTAAAATCAAGCAAGTATGCAGTAGTGAACCGACAAAAGCTTCCCCATTTTTGACACATGCAGCAAGTATGATCAGAACCAGCACATGTAACCTAAAACCCCTTCTCATTTACAAACATTAAACCACGCATCCAAACAAAGACAGGTTTAATGAAATCAGTAACTTCAGTCCATGCGAACCATTAGTGATTTTAGCATAATGGATCACCAAAATAAGCTTCATTAACCACTATTCCTAAGCATCCCTAGATAATATCATATTTTTGAGAAGCAATAAGACTGATCTAATTCCATGATGAATGAGGTGCATTGGCTAAGTACAGAATGACTTACGTTGATGATGAATGGGTGAAGTCGATAGATGTTGCGCGCCATTGGCGTTGTCATGAACAGGCAATAACGAATATTGGAAACGAAATATCATTGGTCGAAGGGGTGTACCTAATGCTCTTTGCCGCTCCGTTGTTGCTCTTATGGTGCGCCTCTCCCACACAAGTTCCTGCGTAAAAATATTTATCAAACTGGATATTAGCGTCTGCTTCGCAACCTCTGACGGCTAGCCACGTGGTGCGTCGTCACATTTTTTTATCAACCTCATCATCATATATTATTCGCCTATATGATGTATAGTTTGACCGGTTACAAGTAACTACACAACACTTTTCTATGTTAAAATATTTATATGAATTTAACATGCAAAGTCTATTAGATTTTAGATGATTTTCAATCACCTTTCTGATCTGAAAAAATTACCAAACTTAAGTTTCTTATATAAATAATTAAACACAAATTTATTCTATCCTAGACATAACACAAATCAATAGTTGGTAAAGAAGTAGAATGTTTGAATGTAAATGTATTCAAACTCAGAATCATATACATCAAGAAAATCATAATAAAATTTAACCGAAACTACACCTTACATATCACTATGATTTTATAAGTAGTAATATCCATTTTAGGTAACCGAAAAATAAAAAATCCAAGTAGTTGAAATCTACTACAATACCAAATATCAATTTACTTTTTGTTCTATCCATTCTAATTTCTTTGTTACATGAAATTTCCATATTTGGTTTATCTCAAATTTATTTGTGATTCAAATTTACTTGGCCGAATTGGAGGTAAATAAGAGAACAAAGAAATGTGAATGGAGAGTTTGACGATTTCCAAATTTCCTACAAAAGATTTTGCTATGACCATTGTTAATTAGAAAATGAAAACCCATTAAAGCTCCTTTTATTGGACCAAGTCCGTGCATTGGAGAACGAGATGGTTCTTAGGTTAAAGAAACAAGGCCTTGATTTTACCCCTAAAATTCTCATTGTAAGTACATGCCTAGTACCTCTTAATACAAAGACACACAAGCCTTTTGTGTATTTCTGGAATAAAAGTACATGTCTAGTTCTTTCCTTAATTTTGGCATTTGTTAAGTGTAATTTCTATTTTATCAGTAGTTCAGTACATGCTCCAATTACCTTGTGTTACTGAACATTACAATTTTCACATGATTTGCACACGGTAAACTCTGCAAGTTATCATCGTGCTTTTTTCACGTGAAAAAGAGATCAGCTAATCATTTTTTTCTTACGTCATTGAGGTTACTCGGGTAATACCAGAAGCAAAAGGGACGTCATGCAATCAGAGGCTTGAGAGAATTAGTGGGGGACAACATACTTACATATTACAAGTGTCCTTCATAAATGAAAAGGGATACTCAGGAAATGGTTTGATGCTTGGCCCTACCTGGAGAAATTTGGAGAGGTGAATCAAGAATATGCACATTGCCACAAACTGGAAATTTTTGTATCTGTACCTGTACAATTGCAAAGGAGGCAGCTCGGGGAGCCGAGAATCATGCCGGCGCCGGGATCTTTGTGCTCCGCAGGTGGCGGCCGAGGGGGAGGCGAGGAGCGTGAGGAGGTGGCGGTGTGAGGAGGCGGCGGTGCGGCAACGGGAGGATGTGGTGGCGCGGTGGTGGAAGGAGACGGCGGCAAGAGGAGGAGTCGATGGCGCGGCGGCGGCGGTGAGAGGAGATCGGGGTGGGGTTGGTGCCGGGATCGTCACGCTCCGCAGGTGGCGGCTTTGGGGGAGGCGAGGAGCGCGAGGAGGCGGCGACCGGAACGGCAGAGGGCGGCGGCGCCTGGGACGGTAGATGGCAGCGGTGTCAGCGGCTAGGGTTTGAAGGGATCAGGGGCACGGAGGGAAGGGAGGGGGACCAGGGGATGAGGCCATGAGGCATGAGGGGTACGGGGGGAAGGAAGGGGGGTGATTAGTATGGGACGGGAGAGGACGGCGGGCGGTGGCGGCTGAGAGGAAGGAGCGAGGGCGATGCGCGAGGTGAAATCGAGTGAGGAGCGAGGAGTCGGGAGAGGACGATGCGTGAGGCGAGATCAGTCAGGAGAGGGGCGATGCGTGGGCTGTTGGATCTGAGGATTTAACGGATAGGATTGAGCGTGTCTGCTAGGGTAGGATTTATCGCCACCACTATGTTCTTCTTTTTAAGTAGTAAAGATTAAGGTTAACAATAAATTTGATATTCCATTATTTGACATCCTGGTCTAGTATCATTGATTTAAATGGTCCCACATGTCTTTATCACAAGTGGCAAAGAATAGAGTGTTAAACCATCAAATTTTACGCTACCTTTATAGACGAGAGTATGCCTTGTTAAGAAAATATATGTGCATCTCACTTGCATATATATAGAAAAAAATACTGAGAAACTCCTATTGAGTAGTTCAGGCTCTTAAAATTTTGTGACTACTCCCTTGTCTCAATCAATTATAACCATCTCACATTTAATTTTATCTCTTCTTAATTCCCATGAAAAACTTCAGAAGTGTTTATATTTTGAGTTAGAAGGAGTAATAATTAAATTCAGCTTATGAACATTTTACATGAGCAAATAGATTCTCAGTGATAAACGCGACAAATTCATCTGTTATTATGTCCAGAACTAAAGAGAGTGATTCTAGAGTGTTGCTGACAGATGTCTTCAGACTTGTGCTTATAGGGAACAGCCTCTTTGCCTGACAATTTGACACAGGTTGTAGCAACAGTAAAACACATACTTTCGCTTTCCCAAGAAAAAAATGGCTAAACATAAAACATGTATTTAAAAGGGAAAATAAAAATTAATGAAATAAGGGCATCCTACATACTTATACAATTGTCCCAGCTGGCTCTCAGTATAGCTAGTGTTATCTCTCCTTTCTCTCATGAAGTGCATCATTGGCCTAATTATTTCTAGCCATTGGATGATTGATCTATGGCACACATTGTCCCTATTCTCTAATGGAGTCACATCACTCCAATTATTTTGTAGCCTTTGGAAGATTTATCCAGAGTGCAAACTTCTTTTAATTAATTATCATGAAATTACATTAACCCCTAATTATTTTTTGTGCAAGCATATTGTTTCTATTTTTTCCATAAAACCACCTCGTTTTAATTGCCACCGGCCTTTGGATAACTAGCCAGGGTTTACATAAGTGCTTGCATTTGTACTATGTTTCATAAAAAAATATTACAAATTATAGAAAACATTTAAAGTCAAAACGTATAACAAACAGAGAAAATCAGATTACAAAAGTGATTTTCACCGTTGTGATGTAAGCTTCCGTAGTAATTAATGTGCAAGGCTTTCATATATATAGTTAACTGTGAATGAAGTGTAAGTAGGAGAGGTTTCCTAGCTTTAGCTAATAGCCGGCCGGATTCGTTTCCAAGCAGTAGAAGACTATGGGACGAGAGCGCGTCCAAGATCCAACCAACACACATGAGTCCGTGACTGCCCTTTTTCTCCATCATCATACAAATCGATCCGTCGCAACCTATCTAGCTACTGTCCTTTTCTGTCGGCATTTGCATATGTACGTACAGCCAGTATCCGTTTTAAAATATAATTATTTTTAGCATTTAAATCTTATTTTACGGTATAAGGATTTGTAGTACTATTTATAATACTACTTATTCTATCAATTATTTTTTATTTAAAATTATTCCTTTTTTACCTCTATTTGTCTTTTCATCTTTATTCATTCTATATTTACTAAGAGGAAAAAATCTTTTTTTCTTAACCTAAATCTTCGCTAAACAACCTAAAAATTTTTATATTTTAGAATGGAGAAAATAGTAGAGGCATCATCATCACATGCATGCATAGGTTGATAGATAGCAGGATTTATATTGATAATCAGCATAAACATGCATGCCCAACTGCTAATTGATCACCGATCAAGCAGTTATCGATGCATGATACAGTAGTACATATAATTATTCGATGGCAAATTAATTAATTATTCAACAACGGCCTTAAGACCTAGTTAAATCAAGTCGATGGAACGCTAGCTAGATATATAGTTTCGACGACAGACAGACATATATATATATATATTACGTGCTCCGTCCTAAAATATATAGTAATATAGGATTGATTTTAATATAACCAGGCCTATAAATCTGAGGTAGCTATGGCACGAGGAGGGAGATGATGTCGAGGACGACCGTGCAGAGGCGGCGCAGACCCTCCTCCCGCTTCGCCATCTCCGACGACGGGTAGTAGTAGTAGTACGCACGCTGCTGACTTTGGCTTCGTCGGAACAGCGCCCGGCACATGGTTGGGTACTCGGCCGCGGCGCTCACATGCACGAAGGCGTAGTCGTAGGCCTCCTCCTTGATGGCCTCCTGCGCCGAGCCCAGAGCCTGCCGCGCGTCGGCGTACCTGCCGGCACACGCCCGGAGCAGTGCCGCGCGCTCCGGCGCCTGAGACTGATATGCAGCCGCGCTGGCGAGAACTGAGGTTGCGGCGGCTGAGGCGTTGGTGGCGGCGGCCGAGACGGCGATGGCGCAGAGGCTGCGGACGTCGACGGCGGTGGAGCTGGAGGGGTCGGCAGCGAGAGCCGCCACGCAGACGTCGTAGTAGGTCGTGGAGTTACAGGTGGACTGCACTAGCTGCTGGGGCTTATTATTATTATTATTGTTAGCAGCTGCCGAGTTGGAGCGGCCGGCGACGAGGAGGAGGAAGAGGAGGGAGGCACCGAGTCCGGGCGGCGCCATTGCTAATTACTCTAACTTGGCTAGCTAATTTGCTCCGCTACCTGGAGGCCTGGATATATAGCAGCAGTGCAGTCTGCATGCGGTGCAAGCCCTCCTGGAGGGTGGCACACATGCACTGAGTGACACCATGGATGGATTTGTTGTTCGCCTTCTCATATTCGCGAGCTTGGGCCTGCAATGAATTTGGGCCTCAGCCCATCAATACTTCTTCTCGTCTCGTGGTGGGCTACCTCCGGCACGAGAAGAAGACGAACAAGAAGAAGAAAAAAATGCAACAACAAACTGTGTTGAGCTGAGCGGTAACAGGCGCACGAACAAGACAAGGGAAAAGAAGCAGATTCGCCGGCTCGGCCTCGCCGGAGAGAGGAGGAGGAGATCACGATCGGATTCGGGAGATCTCTGTGCCGTCGCGCTCTGCTTCGGCATTCACTGCTTGTGGATCTAGTCGAATCCCTCCGTGTGCAAGTAAGATAGATACGATACCCATTTAATTTCCTTGTTGCTGCAAGAGCCTGCTCCGCTCTGCCCCCGATGCGCCGCCCTGATTCCCGGCGACCTCTGCCTCCTCCTCCGTCCCATGAGCTGTGTCTATAGATGTTCAAACGGGCGAACCGGACCAGCACAGCTTAAGATATGGTCCGATACGACCCGCTATGGTAGGGTCCCTATAGTAGACCGTGCCATGCTAGCCCGCGTGCCTTCTCCGGTCCAGGCACGGCACGCCGAGATCGTGGGCCGTGCTGACACGGCACGGTCTGTCGGCGTCCCATCATGCCCGGGCCGGCTCGGTCCGCTCCGGCCTTACTGCCACTACGTCATAGTTATTAGGACCGGACCGGATATTGAACCGGCGAGACCTTCGGTTCACTGGTTCACTGGTCCAACCGTTAAAAACCAGTTGAACCGCTGGTTCGATAGTTTTAAACCGGATGAATTGAACCGGTCATAAAATATATTAAACCGGAGCAATATATATATATATATAGTCGATTTATAGAAAAAAATAAGCACATATAATCTCAGCAACTGCACTCAAAAAATTATTGTGGCACTCAAAAATATTTTGGTGTGAGAAGCTCATTTGTGAGTGAATGATGGTTATGGAAGCTAGAATTTCATTGTCATTTTTGGGGAAATATTTTTAGTGAGCACGTTAGCCTATTCAGTGATTCAGATAAGGTGTGAGCACAATAGAAACAATAGAATCAGAAGATTCAGAACGCCGAGGGAGACTCACGCGGCATTGCCCGAAGAAGAGGAAGAGCATGGCAGCGGCCACAGCGCACCGGCCGAGCGACACCTAGTCTCCACGAGCGTGGCACCGGGCCGCGCGTCACCGCCACTGGGGTAAGCCGGCGACCTTTCTAGGGCCGGCATACCAGAGACCGGCAGGAGGGACCTCGCTACTGCTGCGGCTACCGGAGAACACAGGGCGCGCGGCGAAGACAGCGACGCGAGCCTCGACCAGACCTTGGACGCCAGCATCACGCGCACTAGCGGCGGTGGTAGGGGATCAGCGTGGCATCCTCAACCGGGAAGGAGTAGAGCAGAGAAGGAGGGGTTTCTAGAAGCTTCCGCGCATCGGAGGAAGGAGACGAGACGAGGCGAGGCGAGAAAGTCTGCCGCCGCCGCCGCCGTGAGCCTGCGCCTCCGCGGCCTCCGCCGTGCACCTGCGCCGCCCCCGCCGTGCGCCTGCGCCTTGCCGTCGTGCGCCCGCTGCAGCGCCGCCGCTGCCGCCGTGCGCCTGTGCCTCCGCCGCCGCCGCCGCGCGTGCCCCTTGCCGCCGCCGTGCGCCCACTAGACCTTGCCGCCGCCGCCAATCTGTTTTGGCACAGCAGTCAGCAGCAACGCAGGCACGCACAGGCAAGACCGCAAGAGGGAAGGTAACCCTAAAAACTAGACATTTACAATTTTGCCCATCCCTTAGTTGTGTGGTGCTAAAAAAACGGGGGTAACAACGTCTACAAGCAAAAGCCGGCCGGTTTCAATAAAACCGCCCGGTTTAACAGTTCCGTAAAAAACGAGCCGGTTCAACCGGTTTTTACCGGTTTGATTATATGGACGGTCTTTTAAGTAAACCGAGCCGTTATACTCTCCGGTTCTGGTTTTTTCCGGTCGAACCGCCGGTCCGGTCCGGTCCTAATAACTATGCACTACGTCAGGCGGCTGTCTACCGCCTGTGCATACGCGTGGCGTGGAGAGGGGCCCTACCGGCGACGACACCAATTTAAAAAAAACACTGCAGTAAAAAGAAAAAAGACTTAAAAAATTTAGAAAAATTAGAGGACTGGTAAAAAAAATATAAAAAAAGGCAAAAAAATTATTTAAAATAAGTAAAAAACATAAGGGTATTTTTTGATGATATTAGAGGAGGAAATTTTTATTTTTATTAAACAAGCAAAATCTCAACACATATATAATTATGTAATTTAATTTCTGCATAAATATAGGGGAAAATTATTTGAGATAAGTAAAAAAACATGAGGGTATTTTTTTTTGATGATATTATAGGAAGAAATTTTCATATTTTTTAAACAAGCAAAATAGAAACACATATATAATTATGTAATTTAATTTTTCATAGATATAGGGAAAAATTGCGTAATGAACTTTATTGAATTTGATATTACACAGCTGCCTCATTAAAAACTCTGTCATGTAAAAACTCAATTTTGAGAAAACCATGATAAAGAAAAAAGAGTACAGGTAAAGGTCAATACTCAAAAATAAAAAATATTACTCTAGTTCCTTATTTTCTAGGTAAAGATTTTTGAATTGATTAGCCAAATCTTGGTTCTCCGCGGTGTGTTGGGCATATTTCTTGGCTAGCTCCCAGTCTTTAACCGCAAGTAGCATTTCTACTACCTCACTGTGGAGATTTCTTCTACTCTTCTCAATAATTCTTCTGCAAAGACTGAAGACCGATTCGAATGATACCGAAGACACAGGCACTATGAACACATCCCATGCTAGCTTTGAGAGCATGGGATATTGGGTCTTATGATCATTTTACCATTGCAGAACGTTGAGATCTTCCTGGTTGATGGAGTCGCTGTTCAAATAGGTGGACAGCTCAAGGGCTTCAAGCGAAGCGTGTGCAGGACTTGCAGCGGCAGAACTTCCACCACCGGTACTCGAAGAAGAAGAGGTACCACCCCAAATTCGGCCCCACTGCAATTTCTTCTTACCTGATACAGGGATGGGTGGGGCTCTTTGCACGCGAACTCTCTAAAACTTAGTTTAATACTTTCGAAACACTTCATACAATTTAGTCTTAGAATCGGAATAGTAATTAGTATAATCAATATTCATTGCATCCCCAATAAGATTTAAAATATTAAGAAACTCCCGTATTTTACCCCTAGGATCAAGAATAAATGCAAAAGCATACAAGTATGGAATGTCCCTCCAATATTTAAGATATTTTTGCTTCTTGTGAAATACTGCAAGTCCTAGTAGTTGGTCATCTTCATATTCTTTTAATAAAGTAGCAATCTCAAAAATCTTATGCAAAATTAAATTAGCAGTTAGATAGTAAATGGCAGACAAAGTAACAGTTGCATCATAAAATGTTTCAAGGAAGTAATAAAACATTTTCACAACATGCCAAGACTGTTCTGTCAGCAGCGGTTACCCGTCACTAGTAACAGTATTCTTGGACTGCAAAAAAAGTTAGTATATTCTTGTAAGGTAAGACATGTCTCAACATCAAATAAGTCGAGTTCCACCGATGGTCCGCATCTGTTTGGAATTTGCGTGGACGCTTGTCCGAAGCGATGCAGAATCGCTTGAAGGTCGCAAGTCAAGAATTAGAACCATTGAGCCATGTTATGGCTTCACGGATGGAATCGAGATATACACATACTCTCTTAAAACCATATTTAACTATAAGATTAATAACATGGCAAGCACAATGTTGATGTGAAAGAAATGATTCAGCATATACATTGAATAAAGGCTGCAGAATTCCCATTGCTCTGGAATTTGCTGCTGCATTATTTAGAGTTACTGTAAATATTTTATTTGTGATGCCAAAATCCTCACAAACTCTAGAAATTTGTTCAGCAATATTTTCTGCAGTATGTGAAACATCAATTAATTTTAAAGCTATTACTCTTTTTTGTAATTCCTAGTCATCATCAACATAATGAGCAACTACACTAATATAGTCCTCCTTAGCCTTACCACTCCAAATATCAGATGTGATACTAACAGAAAAGGTGCATGTAGCAAACAATTGTTTAATACTGTCCCAACCTTAGTTGTAAATATTCACCAAGTCTCGGGTTGTGGTCTGTCTACTAACAGTTTGAAACCTAGAATTATGAGCAGTTTTAATGTAAGTCTCAAATGCAGGAGACTCACCAAAGTTTAGGGGTAGATCCTATCTAGCAATTAAACGGGTAAGGAAATCTCGTGCTACCTGAGGATCATACTCCCATGAACGTACCGTGCCGTCAGGATTTAGTACCAGTTGCTGCTGTCGTAGCTAGTAACTTTGCTTCTTCGAACACGTCTCAGCATACCGCCTCAAATACCATGTTTCACCAAAAGATTTTTCAAAGAGTTTAGTCTTACAAATTCTACATTTCGCGTAAGTTACCTCCCTTCCATCCGCGCCGGTCTCCTTAGATCTCATCAAAATGTTGCCAGGCAGAGGAAGTTCTTGATCTTTTCGAGTCGGTTGCCGTTGATAGGCTCCTGCTCGCAGTTTTGGATCCTTCTGAAGTCGCATGTACTTCCTCCGGCTGTTCTTGTGGTGTAGGAGCCGACCCGGAGTCGTCTCCCTGCGACATCAAAATATAGCTCAGGTTGAAGTTGCTCAGTTGGAACATCGGGTAGTTTGGATCCATCCTGAGATATAAATAGAGACAATTAGTACAAAAAAAATAGTACGAATAAAGAACAAAATTTAGAATTATTTTTCCCTTGCAGGAGCACTGGAGGCTGCAGCTATCAGCTACGGGAATGTGGAAAATTTTTTGATTTTTAAACAAAAATTTGTCTAAATAAAAAATTTAGAGTGCAAGAGAGCAAAAGAGAGCAGAAGAGAGTACAAGATAAGAGATTAGGAGGTTTGGATGAGCCAAGATGTTGCTATTGACTGCCCTATTTATAGGAAAAAATTTCATAATTTTTTGGATTTTTTAGCCCTCCAACGGCTAAATTCAAAATCTAGTCATTATTTCCGACTGTTGGGGACACGTGTCAAGCATTCATTGGGCCACCGAGGCAAACCAACTGTTGGACGAGGCAGCGGTCGTCCCCCCACCCCCCTCTCGCGCGCCTGTACCGTAGCGGGCCGGCCGTGCCGTGACAGCCCGCCATGCCGCACCGCTAGCCTAGGCACGGCATGGCTACTCGGCCCGTGCCGGGCCGGCCTGGACATGGTTACTGTAGCACCGTGCCCGGGCACGACCCATTTAGACATCTATGGCTGTGTCGGCTCCAAGCAATTCCATGGCGCCAACCTACACAAATCTGCCTGCCGCCCATCCTCGACTCACTCACCCAAGTGGCTGCATGAGGAGGAGGAGGCCGCTACTCCTCTCGATGCTGCCCGGTCCTCACTGAGGCTCAGCCGAGAGCCACACCATTGCCTGATGATGGGGACAATCAATCTCCAGTTGATGCCAATGCCGCTCTTGAGGAACCAATACTGAAGTTTGTGGATCTTCCTAAGGGGGTGAACTGGGAGCATGCTGCCGCTGGGTGGCCCCCTTGGCTCACCGAGGTGGCCATGGAGGTTGTCCGAGGGTGGCTGCCACGCAAGTCTGACTCTTTTCACAAGTTGGATAAGGTTTCATTCTCTCTCTCTCTCTTTGTTCGCCTTTGTTCATGAATTCATTTCTCTACGCTTGCTTTCACCTTTTATTCACAAATTTGTTTTCTAGTTTTTCAAGGCTTCGACTGCACAGACAGAAGAATCTTTTTATTTCGTACCAACATGTCCTACCGGCAAATCAGGCTACGGTTTAAGGCTTAGTTTGAAGGTGAGGTAAGAGGAGGAAGATCACATAAAACAAGATAAGCCATTAGCGTATGATTAATTGAGTATTAGTTATTGCAAACTTAAGAAATGAATTAATATGATTTTTTAAAACAACTTCTATATAGAAAATTTTTAAAAAACATATCGTTTAGCAATTCGGAAAGCGTGCTTACAGAAAACAAAGAAGAGTTTTCACCTAAACTTGTAGATTTGAACTCTCCCTAAGTGTTTAGTTTGTCTAATTAGATAAATCAAATTGCCATATAAGTTAGCGAGCACCTTGAGTTCGCTTGAATCTGTACCTTATGATAATAGATTAATTAGATTATGCCATTATAATCTCCAAATTTAAAATATACTATTACTATTTATGATATTGGAATCATGCCACCACAAGAAGTGCAAAATCGGATCTAACACCAGACACATGTTTTTTGGGTACTATATTTTTGTATGGACGAAAATGCCCCTGCATCCTTCCCACAGCGGCGTCGAAGTTACAGGCAGGGAGGGCGTCGCAGCGAGGTGAATGGCAGCGACGGCGGGGTTGACCGGAGAGGAGAGGGAGGCGAGAAGCTGGAGCAAGTCGAGGGCGGCAGGGGAAGAAGGCGCGGGACAGGAAGGGGAGCGCCACGACAACATGCTCCGAGGAGGGCATCCGGCTCGCCGCCACCGCCGTCGTCTTCACACCTGCCCACCGCCGTCGTCTGGATCTGGGACAAGAGGAGCGATTTGAGGAGGGCGACGCGCTGCTCTACCCGGCCTCGCTCGCCTCCCTCCCATCCTTCTGCTCCACCTGCTTCCGCTCCCTCTGCGCCCTCGCCTCGCCCTACCCCTCCTGCTGCGTTCTTCTCCCCGGCCTACACCGCCGCCTCCCGCCCGCGTCTCCTCTGCGGGCGGCGGTGGCAGCCTCGCGCCCGCCGCCGAGGCGTACTAGGTGCCGAGTCCGCAAGATGGCGAGGCCATCGTGGCCGAATGGAGGTGGAGGGGGTGACCATCGGTGGCTGGGGTTCACCGGAAATGGGAGAGAAGAGGGAAAAGGAAGAAGGGGAGGAAGAAAGAAGACAGGGGTAATTTGGTCCAAAAACTTTGATACATGTGTTGAAGGGGTAAGTAGTGACATATCTCCATTAGTTGTAGAATTGTAGTGTATGTTTTCAATATTATGAATAGTAATGGTATATTTTAAAACCGAAGAAGTTATAATGACATGGATCTAATTAACCCTATGATAATTGCTATACAAATTACCCAATGGCATGACTGTCTTAAACCTTGGATTTCATAATATCTATGTGCTTCCTTTCTGCACTATGGATTGTGTACTGCTACATTCTTCTTACCCTTCCCTTTTAAATATTCAGATAGGGCAAGGTACATACAGTAGCGTGTACAAAGCCCGTGATCTAGAAAATGGCAAAGTTGTTGCACTTAAGAAAGCCGTTTGCCAATTTGGACCCTGAGAGTGTCCGGTTCATGGCGCGGGAAATTTGCATCTTGAGGAGACTTGATCATCCCCATCTTAAGGATTAGTGACTTCACACATGTCTAGTAGCTTGTATCTTGTATTTGAATACATGGAGCATGATCTTGCTGGACTTGCAGCTACACCTGGTGTAAAATTCACAGAGCCTCAGGTTTTTTTCTCTCTAGACTTGTCCTTTTGAGCTCGCTGTTCCATCCCCTTAGTTCTCATGTGATCCACTTATCCTTCATGACAAGCTGTTTCTTTCAGGTAAAGTGTTACATGCAACTACTACTTTCTGGACTGGACCACTGCCATAGCCATGGGGTATTACATCGGGATATAAAGGGTGCAAATCTTCTTCTTGACAACAATGGCATCCTCAAAATAGCAGATTTTGGTCTAGCTACGTTTTTTAACCCAAACCAAAAGCAGCATCTGACAAGTCGCGTGGTAACACTGTGGTACCGTCCTCCTGAGCTATTGCTCGGTGCTACCAACTATGGTGCTGCTGTTGATCTTTGAAGTGCTGGTTGTACCCTTGCAGAATTGGAATTTTTTTATTTATATATTTATTTAATAAAATATTTACAAAACTATATTTTCATTTCAAAAATTTACAAAAATATATTCCTAATGCCCTCTGGGAGGGTGTTTTTAAGGGCGATTTGATGACATGGTTGACGGCCGTTGGCCGGACGGCCGACGGCTGTCAGCTATTTTGCAGGCGGCCCCCCGGCCGGATTTTTGCAGGCGGCCCCTCTGCCGCCCTCTGAGAGGGCGGTTTTTGGGAGGCTGGGGGGCCGCCTGCAAAATGGCTGACCCACGGGCCGGCCATTTTGCAAGCGGCCCCCTTGCCGCCCGCTGGAAGTGCGGTTTTTAGCTCCCCGGGTATAAAACCCCCTCTCAGACTCTAAAATTGTCATAAAATTCACTGAAATCGTAGAAAAAAAGAGAGAGCTGAGAGTGAAGGAGAACGAAAGTGCCGAAGCCCTACCGGTTTACGGATTCGTCTGCAGGTAATATTTGATGTCTCTTTGCAATTTCTATTTGTATTTATCAAATGATGTAGTATGTGTAGTATTATACCAGTTTTTTCACAGATAAATAAATGTTAGGTTTGTTTCACAGGATGTAGATCTATTGTAGTTGAGCATAACGGCTAAGGACATTGATAGAGCGCATGAGAAAAGTTATGTTTTTTTTACTAGATGAGTAGCACTAGTTTGAGAAACGCTAGGGAGATGAAAATGTAGACGATGACATTTTATTTTTTGTAGTCATGTGTAGTATACCCTAGGTATGTAGTTGTATAAGATATTTTTTTTGCCTAGTGAGTTATAACTTGCGTTTATTTGGTTATAATATAGGTTGTTATGGATACATCCGGTATGTCCAGTCATCTATGACCTCCGATTGACGAGCCTCCGCCGATGTGTTGGTGTGGAGATAATTGCAAAGTTACAATAAGTGAGAAGGATTACACATACCAGCAAAGGTATTAGATGTGTGCAAATTACGCCTACTCCCCGGAGAAACCGAAACCACAAGGGAAGAAGGGGAAGGGGAAGGCGAAGAAACCAGTGGAGGTAATACGAATTATTTTGTAGTACGAAATATTTGAATCTTTGAGCTAACAAATTTGTATATGTCAAGCCACCGAAGCCTCCTCTGCCTCTGTGCGACTTTGTGCAGTGGATAGATACGGAGGTCCGTCCAAAGGACGCCGAGTTTCTTCATAGTTTAAAAGATTGGAACAGGGAGCGCACCCAACGTCGTTGGGTGGCGCAAGAAGAGTGGGAGGCTGAGCAGAAGAGGAAGGAGGAGAAGGAGCGGCAGGAGAAGAAAACCCGTGAGGTAGAGAGGGAGAGGAAGCGGGAGAGGGCACTGCATGCAAAGGAAGCTGGGCCGGAGGCGGCGAGGAAGGGGAAGTACCCACGCTGCACACAGTAGTTGCATCTCTAGTTGGATATCTGTTTAAAATTCCCTAAGGCATGTAATAACGATAACTAGAAACGTTTGATGTGCCATTTGTACTCTTTGGATGGATAATTTCATTATGTTCGTAAGCAATTAACGTGTGTTCGATTGTCACCGCTCGGAATGTACTTTCGCCGTGAAGTTGAAATTCGAAAATTCATGTTTTTGATCAGTTTCGTCACAAACATAGATCGTGAGTAGTACATCGTTTGATCGATGAGCATAAACAAAGTAAAGTGGTTTCTTCAGCATACGTAGAATTAATAAAACATGATATATAATAGGCAAACTATTACTGATACAACGTACTACGGGCCCTGATCGTAACCTCTAGCTCTCTTCGTCTTCCTACCCTGCGCTCGCACCTAGCCCTGGGATGTCAGCCGGTCTGGTGGTACGGCACAACCAGCGCGGGTCGTCTGCACAGGTATGGCAACTGGTGGGTCTTGTGTCTGTGGTGGCGGAGCTCCTTCGAGCTGCAAGGCAACTAGTATCTCCTGGATCTCCTCGCCCACGTCCTCCAAGTCGTCCCCCTCGAAAGGATCCGGTGCCCAACCGCTGCCGCGTGTGCCCTGCGTGGAGGAGCCAACGCCAGCTGTCGGCGAAACGGGACTGGGGGTCCCCACAGTCGCCGGGGACGCGTGGGTCTTCGGCCACGTCAGTTCCCCCGGAGCCACATCCCGCGCCGGAGAAGGCCGGCTTCCCTGCTAAGTACCCAGGCGGGAGCTCTACGACGGCCCGGGTGCGGTTTCCCCGAGCAAGTCGCAACAACAGCTCCCGGCGCTCGATCCCGGGAGCCACCTCCCCGGTGCCCGGTCCGGGAACCTCCTCCTCGGACCCCGGGTCCCGAGGACCGTCCTGTGCCCGGGGCCCTCCGGTCCCGGGTCGCACAGCTTCTGCCTCGGGTGGCGTCCCCGGGGCGCATTGCGGAGACGCTCCTGGTCCCGGGCGCTGCTCCCCGGGCCCGGGACTCGCATTACCCGACTGATCGCTCCTCCCGGTGATCGGCTCCTTCGAGCTGATCGGCCTCTTCGGTGATCGGCACCTCCCGCCCGGATCGACCTCTCAGCGAACGGCATCGGCTCTCCAACTACCCGCATTAATGACGAGGCGACCGGGCGTGACGCGCCTGGCTTCCGTGGGCCCGCTTCCTGTGCCGTCAGAAGCTCCTTTTGACTACGGAGGCTTCTTTCACTGTGCAATCGCTGTGCAGTCAGAGCCTTTTGCCTTGGAGGCGTGCGCTGTCACGTCTCCATGCTCCATCCACTCACGATGACGTGCAGCAGCTGCTCCGGCGTGACAGCGTGCAGACCTACTCCGGCATGGGCTCTCCTCCAGCGCGGCGCGGCAGACGGGCGCAGATGTGCATGACAAGACATAGCATAGCTAGCTCTCTCTCTCTATCTAGCTCAGGCACTGTGGACTCCCCTGATGGATAAAGGAGGATCCGAGCCGACGAGCAGTGGGGGGAGAATTCGGGTAGAGCTGCCGCTAGACGATCAACTTCTCCTGGTTGAGAACTCCTCCCGGTCGAGTGCTTCTCCCGGTTGAGGACTTCTCCCAGTCGAGGGTCTTGGTCTTTCTACCTCAGCTCGCGCGAGTTCCTTCTCCTCCGGCTCCGGCTGCGAGCTAGGTTCCCGGTGAGCTTCCGAGCCCCGGGGGTTCTCCATGTAAACACCAAACCGCATTCATCCACCACAGATAGCTCAACACACAGGAGTAGGGTATTACGCCTCCGTGCGGCCCGAACCTGTCTAAACGCCTCCTCTCTCTCGCGCGCGATTGTCACGGTTCGGACGGTCCGGTCCCAAAACGGACGGTCCGAACCCCTCTATCTCCCAGCTCGGGCCCCCGGTTCCCGAGCGCCGATCCGTCCGTTGATCCACTGGACGCCGCGTTCGCCTGAGAACTACTCCCCTAGCCGAATCTCAAAGGGGGTCCCCAGACCTCCCGCCGTCGAGGTTTCATCCTCCGACACCAGCAAACATCCTCGGCGCTGTAGAGTGGAACCCTGTACACCAAATTATTGATAATTGCAAACCAAAATTTTGCAAGGCAAAAGTAAACTTTGATATAATCTGAAGGACCTCCTGTGGTGGCCCGGGAGGCACTTCTCATGCCCAGCTGCGCGTGTGGTCGTGTATGGTACACTCCATGCGTCGACGTGCTAACTCTAGAGGGATGTAGGTACGGTATAGCGAAAGCTGCAAGGAAGCATATTGATGTACAACGGTGCATGTCGTAGAAGGAAACATGTTATAAACCGATGGTTAGTCGAATTTACCTCTGGAGGGGCCAGATGGCTGATTGGAACCTTACGAGCGCACTCCTGCTCCTGCTCTTGTTCCTGTTGGCCGTGGCTGTTGCTGCTGCACAACTACGGGAGGTACCGCGTCGGCCACACGACAAGTGAGCGCACGAATCACTGTGTGCATCGCCTGACAAATCCTCCCGAAGCTCGTCCTCTGCTCGTCTGCAGTTAGCACGATCCCACTGTCCAACCGTTCGAACGTCGTGTTCACATCAGCCTGAACCTGTTGCGCTGCGTCGGCCTATTTCAAATGTGACATGAACATGTGTTAGAACCGTGAACACGTACAAAGGTAATAGCAAAGTGCAAAGATAATATGACTTATCGCGCGGAAGTAGTCCTGGTCACGGTGTCTAGGATACGTGTCCGTCGTAGCGGCAACGTATGGCTGTGGATCATCTGGGGTGAACGTTACGCGTGTGCGGGTACAGGGCTGGTACTATGTGAGGTATGCTAGGTAGGTCTCCTCAGTGTGTGGCTGTATCTCATCGATGACCTCCTCCGTCGCCAACAACCAGTCCTCCACGTACTTCTGCAGTCGGGGATACCACTGAGCGCCGGCTGTCTGTCCCCTACGATTATATCTATTTGCAGAGAGTGCACTAGACTATATTAAATAGTTATAATACTAAACAAAGATCGCAGTTGTACTAACCGGTGCACATCGCGTGGCACAATGATCTCCACGGGCACAGGAGAGTGCTGACGTAGGCCGAACTGTCGCATCACGCGCTACGGACAGTGGGGCTCGACGAAGATGTCGAACACCAACGATATTGTCGTCATCCAGTACGCCTGGTCGCGCGTGCAAAGAGTAGAGAGTCCGAGCGGTGCACGGGCCGCAATGGCCTGCGAACTATACGGCTCCCAGACGACGTCGCTGGGAAGCAGGCGATCGAACTCCATAACGAATTCGGAGTAGGCCCTCCTAACCTGCTTGTGGGTGTAACGACGTTGCAAAATAGAAAAAGATTACACGTCAGTGTTTGCGCATAAGTCCTAAACATAGAATTTCACATTTTATACCTCACGGCGACACCATACGGTCCCCATAGTCGGACGGTCCTCAGGCCACTGCCCGTACAAGCCTCTAGGGCCGCCCTCGTAGGAAGAGTGCTGAATCAGAGGACGGCCTATCGCGAACCGCTCGGCCGCCCATAGCTGCAGAAGGAGAGGGCAACCGACGATAATCACACCTAGATCGGTCTTTGTGCACGCGTCATAAAGAGCACGGTACGTCGCCGCTAGCACAGCAGATCCCCAACTCCACTGCGGTATGCAACCGTCCTCGCTGTCGGCGATCGCACGAGTGTAGTGGATCAGTCCCTTGTTCACCACGTGCCCGTGAGTGCTGGTGAACATCACCCACCCGAACAACCACAACAGGTACGCCTCCATGCTCCGCCGCACCGAGTATTCGTCGGCGTCATCGTCTAGCTTATCAGGCTATAAAGGAAAATTATAGTCAGCAGCACTGTTGCTTTATAGGTCCGATGATTATGAATCAGAGGAATCCGCGACTTACGGTGAACTGTAGCAGCCACGCCTGCGAGGGGCCGCTCGGGGTGTAAGGCGGTAGCGAACCCGGCCTTCCAAGTTCAGGTCGACGATGCACGGGCTCGAACCGAGCAGTGATGTCCTGCGATCAACCATGTGCCCCATCAATCGGACCAACTGCGTCTCCTGCGAGGGAAAGTCCTAGCAGGTACGACACGTCCTGGAGTGTGGAAGTCATCTTGCCACACGGTAGGTGGAACGTGTGGGTCTCCGGTCTCCAGCGATCCACCAGTGCTGCCAGAAGTGACCGGTCAGCGTCCCATTGCTTGGCGGGGTCTCTCTCGTCCGGTGCGGGCTCAACTAGCCTACACAGCGGAAGAAGTCCAGCCTCACACAACCTGCAAAATATAGTACTGTATTCAATATTGGAGAACATAGATATGCACAAATGATGTAAATGAATATTCGTATAGCTCTTACCTCTCACAGAACTGGGGGTCTATCCGCAGGAGGTGACGTGAAGGCCGTGGACGGAAGGTGGCTAGCTGGGCACCCTCGACGGCTGACAGGTAAGACCGGTGGGACTGGTCGAAACCTTGGTCGAGCAACTCCGGTGTATGGTACGCCATACCTGCATGCAAATAAAGGGTTAACGTAAATTATTGTTAAAGTTTATAGCATTGTTACATGACAATAAAAAACAACAGTACGGTACATATCCTTCTATAACAAAGAACAAGTATAGACTTACACTACACCGCAGCATCACCAAATGTTCCAGAACGCCTAGGACGGGGTCGTCTTGAAGTTGTGCCTTCACCCGTAGTATGACTGCTATCAGCGGCTGAACCCGACGGTCCAGCTTCCGCCGCACTTAGACCGGTTGCATCCATTGGACATTCTTATATATATGACCTGTTGGTCACACTTTGAACAACGTTTATGCCTTTCACCGGCTTCTGACTCATCCATGTCATTACGGATGCGTCTTGTCTTGCGGCGACCTGCTTTATCCCTCAATTTTGTTGGATCAGAAATGTCCATAGCTTGAGGATGCTCCGTAGTAAATGTACCCGTAATACCGAAACCGTATATCTCTCCGCTCCAGGTATTATAGATTGCTTCTTTCCTAAAATAAGGTGAGACAAAATAACGTGCTTTTATCCCGCACTCACCGATCACAGCAATAACGTGAGAACATGGCTTGTGGAGTAGAGTAGCTTTTCGGCACGAGCACTTGCAGGTCCCGTCTTCCTTCAGCACACGCTCCTGCACAACTCTTTTGCGGTAGATTCCGTGCATGCCCTTGTCGACACACAATATTTTAAATCTGTGTTCTTGTGTGCCTCGAGGTAGAGCACGATGTCTTCGGGCTCTTTTACTTTTATCTTGCAGATACTTCGTTAGTAGTATGCCAAAGAAAAGATTATTGTCCGTCATTGAGGGCCCAGCTGCTCTGAACCGATCTCTGAAGTACTTGCATGTGCCATACAAGATAAATTCAACTATGTCAACAAGTAAGAGCCCTCGAACACCACGCATCACCCAGTTATAAATCTCTGCCAAATTTGTGGTCATTATGCCAAATCGAGAACCATCCTTGTCATACAACAATGCACATTTCTCTTTTGGCTCATTCTCAATCCACTCTGAAAATTTTCTAACTGAGGATGCAGAACTTCTTCTCATATGAGGTTCGTCACTTGATAGAGGTCCAAGAGTTTGTGAAGCCTCATCCCCTCTAATGATAGCCCCCTGGACTGCTCATCTATTAGTTTTGAGGTCAGCTCATCCAACCTCTTCCAAAGCTCATTAAATTTCTTCTCTTGGTTCTGGACGCAAAGTCTCTTGAAAAGATCTATAAGGTGCTTATTTTTAAATTGTCTGTAGAAATTAGCACACATATGACGTATGCACCATCTGCTTTGGACATCAGACCACCTTGGTGGGTATCCCTTCTCAACACATCCATATCTCAATTCCTTAATTGCACGCAGCAAGCCGGCGTGACGGTCATGTATAAGGCATACATCTGGTCTCATCCGTACAACTGTAGACTTAACCCTTTCTAGAAACCAATACCAGCTATCAGTGTTCTCACTCTCAACAAAAGCAAAAGCCACTGGTAAAATTTGGTTGTTCCCATCAACTCCAATTGCTGTTAAAATCTGCCCTCTGTACTTTCCGGTCAGAAATATCCCATCGATGCAGAGGATGGGACGACAATGGACAAATGCCTGAATGCAAGCACCTAATGCAAAGAATACTCGTTGCAACACACTTTTATTACCATGGTGAATTGATGGAAAGGCTTTTATGTCGTAGCACGTCTCCAGATTCCTCTGAAGAATACAGCCTAACAGACGAGGCAAATTATCATAGGATGCTTCAAATGTGTCAAATCTCATCTCTACAATCTTCTGTTTTGCCCTCCAAGCCTTAGCATAGCTAATTGTGTATTTGAATTTCTCTTCAATATGTCTAACAATTGACCTTGGTTCGTACCCCAGATTGTTGACAATATGGGAGTACATCTCTGTTGCAACAAATGCAGATGTCATGTTTCTGCGATTTTTTTCAACACCGGGTAAATAACATGAATGCTTAGTCACGATTGAAACTTGCCAATAATCTTTCCATTTATCCTTGAATGCGTGCACCCGCCATGGACACCCATCATTCATGCACTTCACTTCATACACCGATTGCTTGACTTCACGACCGAAAACTCCCTTTGAAGTGACACGGCCCATTGTTTAATTATCTCCTTTAAATCCTCTACATATGCATACTTAGCCCTCTAGATGACCTCATTCTCCTTGTACTTCCATGGTACATGATGTCACTCGGAGATAGCAAGCCCAGAGAAGTCCTCGTTACTCCATTCTGCAGGCATCACGGTGTCCTCATTAGACAAATCATAATGCTCTGCTTGCTCGTTTTCAGAATCTTCCCTATCCATTTCTTCGACGATGGTGTTGATTAGTTCTCCCTCATCTACCACACCTATTGGCTATCTATCTTCTTCATTCCCTCCTTCATTTTCTTCCATTGTTTCGCTATCAACTCCCGCCGTACTTGGACCCTCATCATCTTGCACGGGCTTTGCACCAGTGGTGTTATCTTTCTCATACACCGACACAAGTATGTCCAGTGACCAACCACGTTGGAATGCATTCTTCGCATACCATCTCCAAGTGGCAGTGCAATCCACCGGCATCAGTTCCAAAAAAAACCTTCAGCTGCACGATTGACTACTACATACAAGGTTATTGTGCTGAGCTCGGGGTCCAGTCGAAACCCTCGCATCAGTCAGTTGTACACTGACCCAAAACTTCTCTTAGCAGGCCTATCAATCCCCTTAGCCATTGAACTAAACTCCGACAGATCTACCCCTTCTGGACCATATCTAACATTTCCTTGCCCATGAAATAACTGAAATATCACCTTATTTGATATTTCTATTGATGAAAAAATACAGTTAAACTAGATACTAATATTCTCCTCACATCTAAAACCGTATATTCCAGATTTTATAACTCCCATCTCTACAAAAATTAAGTCATCTAATAGATTTACTAAAACCTACAGATCTACGAGTAACAATTTATTTTTATATAGTACTATACACGTAACCAGTACAATACTATATCAATTCTTGCATATAAATAGAAATCACAAAGAAACAATAGATTTTACATGCAGACGAATCAGCAAACGGACAGAGCTTCGTTGTTTTCGTTCAGCCTCGCTCTCAGCTCTCTCTTCTTTTTTTCTACGATTTCAGTGAATTTTATGACAATTTTGGAATCTGGGAGGGGGTTTTATACCCGGGGAGCTAAAAACCGCCCTTCCAGCAGGTGGCAAGGGGCCCGCCTGCAAAATGGCCGGCCGTGGGTCGGCCATTTTGCAAGCGGCACCCTGGCCTCCCAAAAACCACCCTCTCAGAGGGTGGCAGGGGGGCCACCTGTAAAATGACCAGCCTCCTGGCCGGATTTTTGCAGGCGGCCCCCGACCGCCCTCTAAGAGGGCGGTTTTTGGGAGGCCGGGGGGCCGCCTGCAAAATGGCTGACGGCCGTCGGCCGCCCGACCAACGGCCGTCAGCCACGTGATCAAATCGCCTTCTGGAAGGGCGATTTCATAAAAAACGTCCTCCCAAAGGGCGTTGGGAGTATATTTTTATAAATTTTTGAAATGAAAATATAGTTTTGTAAATATTTTATTAAATAAATATATAAATGAAAAAAATTCTGCAGAATTGTTGTCTGGAAGGCCTATCATGCCCGGACGAACTGAGGTATTGCTTGGCCCTGAATAAATGTCCATATCATACATGCGGTAGTCCTGATTTTGTCTATTGATAAGATTTGACCAATCTAAAACTTAAATAAAGGTTGAACACCAGCTATTTAATCTGAAGAAAGTCCTTTTAAGACAACTTTGGTTGGGTCATGAAGTTTGGAGATGGCTGACTGTGAATTCAGCTTTGTTCGGATAACTTGAGCTAGGAAACCTTTAGTTTCAAGAAATGTGGAACATGACATAGAACTGGCAAGTTCGCCGAGTATTCCTATGACTGCATGTTATTTTTATTTTTGAGATACGTGGATTATTAACCGGTGAATGTTAGATCATCGTGGTTGGTCTTTTCGCTAAGAATTGTAGGTCCATCATTTTTATTCTCCAAATCTTGTTTCATCTGAATTGATGGCACGTTTTGTGTAGCTCATAACTTGTATGTTAATAATGAAAACGTAGATATCTGGATTTTTTTTAGCTCAGTGGCCACCGTCATATGCTCAACCGCACCTTAGCCCTGCATAATCTTCTTATTTTTTGTTACAGGACCCTGCATAATATTCTTACCACTAGCAGAAGCTATTTTTGAGTACCTTTTGCTCTCCAACACCTTTCAGGTTGAACAATTGCACAAGATATTAAGCTTTGTGGTTCACCGTCGGAGGAGTTTTGGGCTAATTTGAAATTGTCACGAGCTACGGTCTTTAAACCACAACATCCATATCGTTGATGTGTTAACAATGCATACAAGAACTTCCCGTCTTCAGCTTTAGAGCTTTTGGTCTTTTGGATCAGTTGCTTGCTGTAGAACCTACAAGAAGAGGAACTGCTGCTTCTGCCCTCGAAAGTGAAGTAAGTTTTAGTTTAATGTTGTCATTCTTCATTGCTGCTATCTGCCAGTAATTGGTTACGATTGCCAGCTCGCTGTTGTCCTTTCACATAGGTTAGTTTGCTTCCTCTCTGTGCCAGCGGAAATGCAAAGTCAGGATTCCTTTTTGAAATATTTCCCTATTTTCTGTGGTTTGTTCTTCTCTGTATGTCTGTGTGCGTGTGTCCATGTTGTGTGGACTTACATTGATGGCTTTGTCTTAGGAACAATCTTTTGTTTTCTCAAAGTCAAATACAACAAAATGTTTATTGAAGGACTAACAGTACCTGCTTTGCTACCTAAGCTTGCAATAGAAGCCGAGGCTATCCCTTAAAAAAGGAAGAAAGAAAGAAATAAAGAAAAGGATCTAACAGTACCTTCCAGGAACAACTACTAAAGGCATATTTGTCTTAATTTTGAAGCCAGCGCCTGATGTGCCGCTTGTTTTTTAGTTTGTTTAGTAAGCTGAAGCTCTCCTGCCTTGTGGAAACCCTACAAAGCTAAATAAGTACCAGCTGGGTGATATGCCAAACAAGTCTTGGTGATTTCTATGGCCATTGGGCCGTCGCCACCAACATTTCATGCCTGGAACCACACAGCAGTTCTTGCCCTGATGCATATTTAAAAATATACTCTTCAAATTATACAGTTTCACAGCTCATTTCTTTTTTCGCATGTCATCAGTGCTTCACTACAAAGCCATAGTGCCATGCTTGTGATCCATCAATTCTACAAAAATATACATAAATTATCTTCCAAATTATATCTCTTCTGATTTGACGGCTCTCCACATGCCTGTGATCCATCAAATCTGCCAAAATATACTCCAAGCAGGGAATATGGTGCTAAGCTACGAGATGCGGAAGCGAGGAGGTAATCTGCTCTGCACAATTTACCTAACAGAGATCTGTTTTTTCTAGCATCTGTAAAATGATTGTACAATGGTCATTTTCCTGCATCAACTTTCATGATTAAACCTAAGATTTGCCAACAGGGAAAGGATGATTGCATTGAAAGGACAAGATAATGAAACTAGACAGAGGAAGCAACCTCAGGCTGGAAATGGAGATTTACAGGTACCATGATATTCCATTACACATCAGGATGCCTTATCCAAAGCTGATGATAAACCTAGCGAAGTATATGTAAGACCTATAGTCCTGACTCCTAAGGCGCCATAGTTTGCATTTGCAAGATACTGTTTCATGTATCCTTGTGAAGAAACACATTATTCTAGGATGCTATGTACTTCGTTTACCTGGTCTTATTTGGGCACCATAAATCTTAGGCTTTCATCTGGAGTGATTGCTTTGTCATTCAAGAGTGTAAGTTTCTTGTATAGAAACTGGTGTAGCAACTAGCAGCTATATTTGCAGTTTTATCATGCAACTTCCCATCCAAATAAGCGCTATCACATATGCCATATGCACCGTCTGAACAGCTGAATCTGAGTTTGATGGTACGTAAACTCCTCGTTTATGTGCATAACTAACTCTAGTCTAAGTAGGTGATTTATCTCCGTGCATATAGAACAAGGAGCTAGTGCCATAGTTTTTGACATATTTTGTGTTGCCCCAACAAAAGCAAGAATCTGCAAAGCAGAAGAGTGTTGCTAAAATGTAATGCAAAAATTGGAGTAGATGTAGTGCCTAACTGGTGTCGCAATCTATTTGCATCTTGTCTGCTGTAGGTTGTTAGTCTATGTTAGTCTCAAGTTTTTGCTTCTGTTGTTGTGCAGCAACGACGGGCACAGGCAAATCGAAAAGGCAACACTACTACGTCGTGTTGGGTTTTGATGAATGGCCACTGAGAGATGCAGAGCACGGCCCACCCATGGCCCATGCATTGTCTGATGAAGTCGCGCTAGTCCAAGGGCACGCACATTGCCTAGGCTCGCGCAACAAAAATCTAACGGAATGCCCACACTCCTCGACGCTATAAGGAAGAGGACGAGGCCTCCTGCGAGGGGAAATCTTGATCTCTCTCGTCCTCACGTTTTCCTCAACCTCACAAACCCTAAACCCACCGATCATAAAGATTAGCGTCGCAGGGAGATCGAAGGTCGATTTCCACCAGCACGGTGAACACCACCGGCTTGAGGTCACTCATCTACACCTACAAGGGCAATGTATGGCGTCATCTAAGGCTTCAACGAACCCCGGTCACTATTAACACCTCTTCCGCATAAAGTTTTAGGTGATCATGTATAGACCAAGTTCAATTTGAATTCAATCTCATAACTAGCAAGTAAATATACTAACATTTGGTATCAGAGCCAGTCTTGGCCTTATACATGTTCCCATCACTCCGGGGATTGAAGCCACTGATGCCACCTCATGTATCTTAGCGTTGGCTTGTGTCGGTTTTAGGGCTTGTTGTCTCTGTTCATGTTAAATTAAATGATGTTTTAAAGTTTTCACATTCTGTTGATCGCCGTTTGGGCTCAATTTATGTTCAAGTCATTATTCTGTTGTTCAATTTCATGGCTTGGGTAGCAGATAGAAGGAGGGGATTACGAATTTGCGTTGAAATCAAGTCAATTCCCCAAAACCCCCCAATTTCCTCTAAGTCGGAAACCCTAATTTCCAAAATTCCCAAATTGAGAAGCATAAATCCCCAAATCAAGAATTCCCAACCCGAAAATCCCCAAAATTGGTGCAAACCTTGACGAAATTTGGACTTAGACTCACCGGATCGAAGTTTTGGCCGTGCACGGCATGAGTTTCGCTGCGCACGCGCCTTCAACGTCTTGGGCGCGCCGGCTCGCCGGACCTCCGCGCGTGCCATAAGCACGCCGCGCGTGCGCCCGGACCCTCCATCTCCAGCGGCACGCATCGACCCCACAGCCGGACCGATCCCACGCCTGCCTGAGCCGGCCGCGCGGGACCGAGGCTCGCCTCGGCTGCGGTTTCCACCGCGCCGAGGAGGACAACCGGGGGGGAGGGGGAGGGGGGCCTCGCCGGCATCACTCCGCGGCGAGCTGTGCGCCGTCGCTGCTGCGCCGGATCGGCATCACCGGCGCCGCTCTCCCTCACCTGAGCCGGAGGAATCGGGAATGGGAAAGGAATGGATTAGGGTTAGGGCGACTCACGGTATTTGCCTCAAGCTGGCGCGATCGTGACCGTCAAATCAAGATCCTACGGACGTGGTCCTTCTCGTCGGACTCAAGCCGCCACGCTCAATCCCGACCGTTGATGATGATCCAATGGTCGTACCTTGGGCCGCGGGCAATGTGGGCCGTGCGCGCCTCCACAGTAACAAGCCGCGCGTGACTTCTGGGCCGCACCATGCCGACGGGCTGCGCGAGCGCCCGGGGGCAATAATGGGTGGGACGCAACGATCAGTGGGCCGAAATCATTTTTACTTATCTCTTCGACCGAAAATCACCTTTCATTTACAAAAACTAATTTCTATCAGCTTTGAGCCATTATTTTATGCCATCAAATTGCAATATCTTTTTGTACATGCATTTTAGTTTATTTCTAACTAAATGGAACCAATGGGAAATTTAGTTTAGAATGTTTAATTATTTCCTTTATTGTTTCGACCCAACGGAGTTCCAATTCAAGAATATTTCAATTGCAATTTTATTTGTTTCTAATTAAGTGGAACCAACAAGAAACTTAGTTAGAAAACTTAACATTTTCCTTCATCATTATTTCATGATTTAGGAATATATTTTAAGGGCAATTCTTTGGTTCACTTCATTTTGGCCCAACGGTGATTTAAAGTGAAGACTTATAACTTTATGCACATTAAATTATCAAATGATATTTTATTTTGCACCATTTCTACCTAAAAGTGTTATGGTGCAAAGCTCTTATTTATTTATTTATGTGCACAACTTATGACATTATGAGGTTTTGCTTTATTTTGGCCCAACGGTATTATAAATTAAGATGTTATTTTCTATGTGGATGATTTACTGTACCAACGTACGGTTAATTATACACACTTTATTGTTTTATTGATGATTCCTGCCATTAAAATTTTAGCTATGAATGATGTGTTTGCTCACATCAACAGCATCGAGCAACTTGATGGCACTAACTTCTAGAAATGGAAGGAACTGGTGGACAATATGCTCGGGTTTCTTGGCTATGACATTGCTTTGCATGAGGACGCGCCCATCTCCCCTGCCGCTAATGATGCCCATGAAGTACTGGAGGCATATAAAGAAAAGGCAGAGCGGTGGAACGAGTCCGACCGCATGTGCAAAATGATAATTAAGAACTACACATCTCCCATCATTACGGATGGCATTCTTGATGCATGAAGTGCCAATGCATTCATGACTAATATAGTCCCTAATGACATTAGACTTAGATGCTTGTACTCTCGTCATGAAGTTGCTCACCGCCTGTTACGACGAGAAAAGGGGTATGAAGGAGCACATAACCTCGATGACTGACGTGGTTGGAAAGCTAAGGGATATTGGCATTAGTATTTCTGACGATTTTCATGCCCATTTCATCATGAACTCCTTGCCATCCAACTACGGTCCACTCAAGATGAGTTACTACTCTAATAAGGAAAATTGGTCTATTGATAAGCTCACAAGTTACTCCATTATAGAGGAGAAGCGACAGAATGATGAGGTATTATCCAATGCCAATGAATCCATTAATAAGCCCAAGACCTCCCCTGTCATGTCTAAGAGGAAGGGAAGGGCACATGTTACACCCGGTGCTGTCATCTGCAAGTTCTGTCTCAAACATAGGCATGTGCAGAAAAACTGCTATGGCTTTAGAAGATGGCTTTCAAAGAAGGGTAATCTTAATATTATTACTCATATTAGTGATTCGTTTTATGTGATTTTATGCTCTTATTTCCTGGTGGCTTGACTTATGTGCAACTTTGCACTACTAATTCAATATAGGAATCACTTTCCGCGAGGATTAAAGCCAAAAAAAAGGGAGCAAAGCCAGCTGAAAGGAAGTAAATTTCACATGGAGGAAGCCGTTCATCTTTTTTTCATGCTTTTCCCGGCGGTCTGGAGAAAGCAACAATCAATAGGACTTCCTTAATCCTTCCTTCAGGAAGACCTTTTCATGTGTTGCTTCATTATTCCCTCTATGTTAGAAACTTTATTTCCGTCATATGTGTACGGCTACAATATTGGATTTGGTAATAAGGATATTTTATTGAATTCAATAATGATGTTATGAGTCTCGTTGTCAAGCGAGATAAATTCTAATTTTTAATTTGCTCTCTACTCATGATTGTGTGTTGAATGCCTGTAATGTTGTAAAATAATGAGACCTCGTCGAAACGATGACACTATTATTTAAGCCACATTTCGAAGGGAAGAATGATCTGTCTTATTTTATTAGGGATATTTGATTCACTTCACACTTTACTAACTCTAATCTTGTTATCTCTAATGTTTTAATGCAAAATTATATTAACTAAAGTTTATTCAATTTTACAATCACCGAGGAACATAAAGCTTGTTATCTCTAAGGTTTTACCTCTAATTTATTTAATTTTTTTATTCTAAGTTTCCTAAAATTTCACTAAATTTTGCTCACTATTATTATTTAGTTTTTTGTTATCTCTTCCTGTTTTGAAGCATTATAAGATTAATATTAATATTAAACAGGTGAGAAGAACATTATCATCTCTTCACCATATATCTACAGACAATTCATGGGATCTACACTAAATTTCTATTTAATTTCCTATAGGAAATTGGTATGGTTGGCCAGTTGAATGCAATAAGACAATGTCCTTAGAGAATAGCGAAATTAGTGGGAGCTTAATTAGCTTCACTAAGATTAATTATTTCACCCCATTTAAGTGGTCTCTAATGACATAAATTATTTATCTATGAGCATCGGTGACACCCAAGAATTAATTAGAAATCTCTGGATGAGTTGAGAGAGTGTGTTGATACGTTTGCACAATAAACTTGACACTGAAAGGGATATCGAATTAATTCAAAGGCACGCTTATAGGGTTTTTCATAAGAGAGAGGTAACTAAAATAATTTTTCCATGCCTCCAAGAGAGACTCATTTGACGCTAGTTACTCCAATGAATAGATGTTTAATTAGCAGCCCTCGATGTTGACTTGCACAAAACAAGGCACATAGAGACTGCAAACTTATGAAATCCATCAATGGTTTAACAAAGCATCTGAATAATGGTTACCTTAATCCCATAATGCTATTAATAAATTCAGGATTAAGGTGAACAAGGTGGATAATCACAAGGGTGGAATTAATCTAGTACCCTATGTACCTAATGTCGCATTAGTAATCACATGGGCATGTGATGCATTAAATGAAGGGATTTTTATCTTCTAAACTCATGGAGTGCTAGACTTATTTTAAAAAATTCATACACTAACAGAGAGCTTAAGAAACGTTTTATTTTGCTCTGTCAAACCTGCTCAATTAGTTATAAGGGAGTCGATTAAATCAGATTACGTGAAAATTGATTCATCATGCTTCAGCTGTCAGAAGTCTAGTAAGTACTAAATCTGGATGCGTACAGATTTGGTATAATTTGTCGAGCGTTTTGGCAAATTTAATATAGCTCATTTAGAATGTCTTGCATTATTGTGAGATACTTATAAAGTTACATGCTCACATATGAAGTGGTGACCTTAAAGCTGGGCAATTTAGAAATTAATTAGGGGTGTGTGGATATTCAAAAATCCACACCGAGGACCCTTGCATAAGGAGCATTAATCATGGAAAAGCTCCAATTAAATTTTGATTTGCATAGTCGATGATGCAGGGCACGGCCCACCCATGGCCCATGCATTCTCTGATGAAGTCACGCTAGTCCAAGGACTAGGGCGCACATTGCCTAAGCTCACGCAATGATCGGATCGTGCAACAAAAATCTAACGGAACACCCCGACTCCTCGACGCTATAAGGAAGAGGTCGAGGCCTCCTGCGAGGGGAAATCTTGATCTCTCTTGCCCTCACGTTTTCCTCAACCTCACAAATCCTAAACCCACCGATCATAAAGCTTAGCGTCGCAGGGAGATTGAAGGTCGATTTCCACCACACGGTGAACATCACCGGCTTGAGGTCCCTCATCTACACCACAAGGGTAATCTATGGCGTCATCTAAGTCTTCAACGAACCCCAATCAGTATTATCATCTCCTCCGCATAAAGCTTTAGGTGATTATGTATAGACCAAGTTTAATCTGAATTCAATCTCATAACTAGTATGTAAATATACTAACACGTCGTTATTACTGGCTTTAGAATTGATCCTCCAGCAAGAGTTGGTGAAAATGGTGTTGCTAAGCGTGTTCCTCTGTTGCGTGCTGGCCGTTCATCATCTACTCTAGGCCGATCAAATGGGACTGATCAGAAGACCCAAAGATGTCAAACTTGTGCTGCTGAGCCACGAGGCAGTGCTACTCAGTCATCTAACCTTGGGGATGGTGCCAATAGGCCACACTGAGAGAGCATCGATCTAGGTACAGTCAAATTAACTGCTGTTGACCCCTCTGGTCGATCTGAATGGGCACATCAGTTACAAGAAAGACCTTCATCTTCACATCGGAAGGATGGTGGGGCGGCTAACAAGGAGCCTACGGCGGTGAGTCAGCTATATATTATTTCTGAACTTTATTTTTTCATTCGTGCCAAAAAAGAAGCCATGAGAAAGACTGCAATTTTGCCTAGTTTGGGTATCTCCTGTGGTAATTGCCTGCCTCTACATTTTGACGTATGCGTATCATCAGGTGAATGGCGGTAAGAAAAACAGAATCCACTACTCTGGACCGTTGATGCCTCATGGAGGTAACATAGAGGAGATTCTCAAAGAGCACGAACGTCAAATCCAACAGGCGGTACGAACAGGCGTTACGGCTAGAGAAACCAGTCGGAGGCTTTAACTGTTGTGCTCAAACAAGGCAGGCAGGTCGGTCGGATTGCTGATTAAGGAAGCTCTGGTCCGTCCCGAATCCTGATGATGGACAGAGATTTTGGTTTGGCTATTGGCATTGAGTCGTCCATTTTTTGTGTTGCCCGTCATCACGTGTTACTTGGGCAGCACCAACCGACGCCGCTGCTGTAGAGATAGCCACACGCACGATCCGAGTCTAGCATAGGTTGTATAAATGTATGCAGAGATATCTCTGGAAATTAAGGAAATGATTTAGTTATATACTGCCGGATGAACGGGAAGTTGGGTTTTTGTTTTGATACATGTGTCTGTATGTAGATGAGAGAAAGGGAAGAATATATGTAAAATTGTTACAGGCGATCGATCAGTTGGCCGATTGTTCGTGTTGAATTCGTTGCAAGGTGTGCAAGTCAGTCGTCTCACTCAAACTGCATGCATTACTGCAAGCAAACAAGAAAGAAAAGCTGAAAAAGAGTAGGACTAAACATGCATCCCCTGGGTGATGGATGGTCGGTGTTAGTCGTTGCATCCGCTCTTCTCGAACGTCCATATCTAATGGGACGGGCGACCATCGATCGCTGCAGAGCAGAGGGAGGGGGAGATCGAAGAAGATATAGATAGATGTAGTAGATAGGTACAGAGAGAGAGGCAGAGAGGTATAGCTGAGAGAGCGATCGATCGATCGAGATGGCTTCTTTCGGCGAGGCCCCCGGCGGAAACGCGGCGAGCGGCGAGAAGATCTTCCGGACCAAGTGCGCGCAGTGCCACACGGTGGAGCGCGGCGGCGCGCACAGGCAGGGGCCCAACCTGCATGGCCTCTTCGGGCGCCAGTCGGGCACCACCCTCGGCTACGCCTACTCCACCGCCAACAAGAACATGGCCGTCGTCTGGGAGGAAGGCACCCTCTACGACTACCTGCACAACCCCAAGAAGGTTCTCCATCTTAATTATCTCCCTCTCTCTCTGTCTCTGTAATTAGTACTATATAATTAGTAGTAGTGAGTTTACTCTAATTAATTGCTGCACGAATGAATATTTGTTTGCAGTACATCCCGGGGACCAAGATGGTGTTCCCCGGCCTCAAAAAGCCGCAGGAGCGCACCGACCTCATCGCCTACCTCAAGGAATCCACCGCCTGATCCAATCCATCCATCCATTTAATTTGACGCTTCGATCCATCATCTGCATGTGCTGCAATGAAGGCCACGCATGGCCTCCGCGTGCATCTATATCTCATCGGATATATAGCTAGCATATTATTATTATGTATATATCTCATCAATAAGCAGGTGTCTATCGATCCGCCCGTGCGTGCGTATTTGACAAAGCATATAATCTATCTATCCTCTTAATTTTATTGCAAACATATCGATCCATTTCAATGGAGATCAAGCTAATTTGATGATTCCGAACATATACTACATTTTAATTTATCGAACATTAATCACCCGTGCGTTCTTGTTCGTCTTAGTACTCTGTGGTGTGTTACCTAATGCTCTTGCCATGCTTCAAGCTTACAGTCCACAACTTATGGTCCCAACTCCCAAACTTGTGGGATGATCCACTCCAGAGAACAAATTGTCTCTGGTACCGATCAAGACCAACATCAAGGTCAGGGACGTGCACTTGTTTAATTAATTACTAGCTAGCCGGTGCATGGTGGATGCTTGCCTGTCCGTCTACATAGAATTCTTATACCCCTTAGAGAATACATATGGAGGATTATATATCCTCTTGGACGAGGGCTCCTTTCCTTTGCTCTACTACTTGGAGGTATAGATAAAGTTTTTTAATTCTAAAATGCTTCCTCCAGTTAGTAGAGGAAAACGATTTCTCTTTGAAACAACTACGACTAACGAGTTATTTTATCCCTGAAAGGCAACTTGGAGCCCCCACAGGGGGTTGGGAGTGCATGGTGGATGAAGACTCTTCCTAGAAGAAGATTGTCAACCGTCTTTTACCCCCATCTTTAAAGAACAAAAGATTGTTGTCACCGTAAATTTGGTAATAGTGACAAATTCACATATATCTAAAGAGAATGCATTTGATGATGAAATGTGACGAACAACTTCTTCTCATATACCAAAAAATTACAAATATGAGGCCGCGCCGTTTTCGCGGCCTCCCGCGGTAGCCACGTCGGCGTGATTTCTTTCAACCGTTGGATATGCAGTGTATGGTTCGGATGGGCCTGAACTGGCCGTGCGCAGCGCCAACAGCCAGCAAACATCTGACCCTATGCCGCGCGTGAAGATGATAGGACCTACCAGTAGCAGGCCCCTCAACTCGGATATGGCTGCCCATCCCCACCATCCTCCGGCTCCAGGTCCACCCCCATCGCGCACACCGCCACACCGCA